>CAEFZX010023516.1:0-20971 GCA_903066825.1 Alfaro cultratus | reverse complement strand
TAGTATATAAACTGAAGATACCAAGCTGCAAACCCATGCAGTCACATAACCATATGTCTGCATTTCATCTTGCTTTGTTAATCACCTTCCAGTCATTAGCAAACCCATTTTAACCTTTCCAACACATTAAATACTGTGTTCGTCTGAAGATACCCTGCATTACATAATGGCTCGAAATTCTGGAGGGATGACAGAGGTAGTTTTATGCAACCAGATGAGATTTTCCTGAGCAGGGAAACAGATGGGGGAGTTTCCCCTGCGGCCTGAGCAGGGCGGTGAGAGATGAGGCTCCGCTCTCAGTAGGGAGGTGAGCACACCTCCTCCTGTCTCTAAGCCCTGCTGAGACCTCTGCTCTTTCTCAACAGCTGCACCAGCAGATTACTTTCTGTAGCTCTCCTTTGCATCTCTGCTTATCTCTGTTTGGAAGAGTAAAAGATAAGAGACAAACTTAGCGCAAAAAACGTCATCTTTCTGTAAAGTTACGTATCTGCATTTTTTTGGATTAAAATCCTTAGTTTAGGCTTTTCTTGGGTCAGTTTTTAGATTTTAGACAGGAGTGATTGAATGAATGGACTTTCTGCTGCTAGTGCTTATTCTTTCTGTAATGTGGTAACTAGCACTACATGTTTTAATAAGTAGGTCCAAAATGTTAATAATATCAATACCTAGTCGGTATCCGTATCGGATCGATACCAGGGTGATAATTTAGTTTCAGATTCCTGCTGGCAATTTTATTCTATTTCTGTACTAGTTACTCTCCTTCCAAAAGATTTAATTTCATTTATTCTCAAATTACAGATTTTACACCTTATTTGGGAAAAAATATTCCCACTAAATTGTTTCTGTTATCATGTTATTTTTTTGAAGTATTTTGTAGGCATCTACGAACTGTCCAAAGTCTGTTCTAGGTTTGAATGAAATAATTCAAATTAAAAACCACAAACACCCCTAACAGTTAGAAGATCGATGATGATACACAAAAACTTAAACTTAAATAGTAACAAGTACTGGTATTGTATTGGTACTGTATCAGTATCATATCGGCGTTCTCAGTGTTTTATTGGTATTGTCTCAGTACAGTATTGACATTGCATCTGGATTGTATCGACATCCTGGCTGCAGCATATCAGGTCATATTGTATTGGTGTGGGTTTTCACATTATTTCACAACCACAAACCTCAGTGTATTTTTACTGGGATAAGTTGTGACAGTGGCGCACAAAGCAGTGGATAAATGTGAAGGAGAACAAGAAAGAAACAAGAAATGACATTCAAGTCAGATTTGATGATTCATGATGTGATGAACAGAAAGAAGCAGGAGAGCAAACTGCAGCAGTGCAATGTAAGAGAAGTCTGAAATGAAGAAGATCGGACTTCAAGCAGAAGGTGGAGCATTGATGGACGTCTGGACATGAACAAGTGAACTTCACTCATTCTTTAATAGGTTTGGTTCATGAATAAGGTCAGCATCTCCCTCTAGTGATGCCGGCCCAACAGAACTAGCCCACAGCCTCTCTCTCTGTGTCTGTCTGTTTATCTCTAAAGCTCAGGTGAAGAGGCAGCTGCAGAGACCGAACCGGAACGAGGATGTGGATTCAGATGACATCCAGACTTGTAAAGGCTCAACAAGCTGATAAGGAAGGCTGGTTCTATTTTAATGGAACCTCTGGAGATCATGATGCAATATCCTCTCCTGCTTCAGTGTACATCACACCCCTAAGCTTGGATGTAAATAGTAACAGACCTTTCTGCAGACACCCTCCTCCATGGACATCGACTCTGCAATTTCCATTTAGGAGTTTTTAGCCATTTGAAAATCTTAGTAGGTACTTTGTGAAGAACATTGTACGTCATGCGACCACTTCAATGAGAACTGATGTTGACGTTTCAGATGAAGTACTGGAGCGCATTTAGCTTGACGCAGAAGAAGATGTTAGTGCTGCGGAGGACATCCTGCCTTGTTCTGGTACCAAAAGAGTTTATTCGTCAATCTAAAGTGAGTCTAGTCCCGTTAACGTGACTTCACACATGAAAACTCCTGTTGATCCCCTCACTAAGGGAACAAGGACCTTTCAGAACCCGCTGTGGTTTGGTTGGTTCTCCCTGTGGAGTTGTGGTGTTGAAGATCCATCATACACCTGCTTCAACAAGCAGTCATTTCAAGAAAGCGGGCAGCACTCTGAGGATCCTGTTGCTGGTTATTTTCTTAACCCCCCGGTGCCAGAAACTCCACCATTGCTCTCAGACATCAGACTCCTTCATCTGCAGAAATACCTGGAGTCAACTGGAGCTTTCAGGTGAATCAGAGATGAAGCTGAAGAGAAACGGTGGAGCGCTTTGTTGCATGCTGTGGAAACACTCACCTCACTATTTTAATGGGAACTAAACAAAAGAAGGGAGACAGACTGCTACAGCAAATCCTTCCTGCTCACAGACATCAAGTTAAGAAGATTTACAACATCTAACTTTTATTTTGGATAAATAAGGTAATTTTTTAGTTAAATTAAATTAAATGACTTAAGGCTATAGAAGAGGTTCCCTTCCAGCAAGACAATCCCTCTAAATATACAACCAGAACTTTAATGGAATGGTTTGAGTTTAGATCAAAAATATATTCACGTTACAACATCAGTCTCTGTCTGTAAAGCTGGAGATATACCCCAAATGACTTGGTATGATTGCTTTTCCAAGACACACTTATATTTACTATTGTACTCTTGTGTTTTGATACATAAAGTGATGTATTATATATTGTATTTTATGTTAGAACAACCTGAGCTTACAGTACTGCTGGCCTCGCTGAACTCCAGTCAGACAGACGAGCCAAAAACAGATCGATAAAAGCCAGCTCTAGAGAGTCAGAGGAATCCAATGTGCTTCTCTCTGAACTCACTCAGTTTTATTGCCATCTAATGACTTCTTGAAACATAAAAAGAGAAATTGATTAAAAAAAACAAAACAAAAACAGCATGAAGCTAAAATGCTGGAGTTTGTGAAGAAATGAAAATATAAAAACACATTTGAGGACTCCAAACTAAGACTGGTGAGTCATCTCCACTGGGCAAAAATAAAAGAAAAAGAAACCAGAGACATCTTGCTGGTGAGCCAACATGCAACAAGTCAAGCTAGTGAGTCCTGGTCCAACATGGAGGTGAGGAAGGCGAGTCAGGCAGCAGAAACGCATTCTCAGTCAGAAGCCCTGCCTTAATTAGAGCTGCAGCCAAACTGAGTTTATTATAGAAATGTTCTCCTGGGGCTGTCAGAAAGTACAAGAAGCACATGTAATTATCGTTGCAACACACCCATCAGACACCAGAACGCGGCAGTCTGAGGCTGAACGGCTCCGTGTGTTGGTGAAGGGTTTGACAAGTCGTGTTAGCAGGAACCCTCAGACTGCCGGGCTCATTACAGAAACTTCTACATGTGTCTGACCAGGCCCGGCTTCATTTTGGAAGTCTCAGAAAAGTTTTAGTGTTTAAAAGCTGCCTTGGGTGGAATTACAAGACAGCTTAAAGACTTGAGCGACTGTACAAACAAGCCAAAAAGCTCTACCTGCTACTACAGCTTGGCCTTATTTAATGAGACCATCCAGCTGTGTGTTTTCATCACTTGGAAGTGCACACTGACAACAAAAACACATCTGGATAAAATTACATGAGTCTTTCAAAAATTGTAAAAAAATAAATAAATAAATAAATAAAAAAAAAAGAACTTAAAAACAGAGTTTATTTTGGCTTTTATGCACGCAATGAGTCCATGGCATTATAAAAGGCAGAGGGCAGAAAATTAAAGACAAATTCCTACATTTATGATGAATAATTTGAGCTCTATTTGAGTTGTAAGTTGTGGGGTTTTTTTAAGTTGTTGAGCAATTTGAGCTGCCAATACAGTCACCAGATCATAACAAGAGGAAAAAAAGCACAAATAGTAGTTATCTTTTGTGGATCATTGACAGCAACTTCTGTAGAGAAATCTGTTTGGATGTGTATTAGGAACAGGAGTGGTAATGTGTAGGAAGTTTAAAAAAAAGAAAAACACACGCACACACACACACACACACAATGGGACAAACAGACTTTAAAGAAGTCATTTGCCTTATGTGATGCAATCTGAGGCATGGAGGGTTGATTTTTTGTGAGGTAGATTTTATTTGTTGTTCAATTTTCAGAACTAGTGGAAAAATACTTTGAAATGTAAGATTGATGTTACAGAAAATTTCAGCTAGTAGCTTTAAAATGTATTAGAAGACATTGTGTGGAAAATCTGTTCCTTAGTCGCAACAGAAATTCCAGACTATTTCTTCTTTAAATTTAGGCCTAATCCACATGTATCTAAAAAAAATTAAAAAAAATTTTTTTTTATGCCTTTTGGCCTTTGACCAAAAGAGAAAACTCTGGCTTTGAGTTTGTGTGTTTACCTGCTGGGAGAATGGAGATTTAGTGTCCAACACAATACAGACATTTCCCACATCTTCCTCACATTGTGTCTTTATAAAACATTCAAAACAAAAACGGGAGCAATTTTACTTTTGACAGTGCGAAAGAATTACATATAAATAGCAGTCTTCTTAAGATTTACAAAATCTCGGTTAGCCTTCATAGCGGGGGCTGAACCCCGGTATTACACCAAGCACTATAGCTGATATTAGCTGGCATTGTGCAGGTGGACATAAATACAGTCTAGTAATATTCTATTCACAAAATATAAACGGTAATATGTCCATCTTACTTGTGAAACGTTATCCCCCGAGGTCTCACGTCAATAGTCTGTCGATCTGAACAAAAACTTCCCGCAGTGCTGAGGCTCCTGCTGCTGGTTTGGTTTAGCCAAGTAGGAGGGACGACCCTCCAAGATGGCTGCCGTATTTCCTGCGCCAGAGCAGCCAATGCAGGATCTACTCGTTATATTATGTCTATGGTTCAACCTATATATCTGTCCACAGAAATGAACCATGTTTAATTCCTAGCAGGAAGTCATATTTGTTGAGATAGGTTTCAGCATTGCGCTTCACTGCCCCCTAGGGGTTTGGCATGTTTAAAACAACATTCAGAGGAGGATTTGTGCGGGTTCGTGTGGAGGAAAACGTTTCTGAACCAATCCAGTGTGCATGATATGATTTTTTTTAAATCAATGTGTTGGAGGTATTTGTTTTTATGTAAACCTGGCTACTTGCGTGCAAGTCCTTAAACACAATCAGTTTCTGGCCAGTAATTACAGGTTCAGCTGAGTTCAGCTTCGCCACAGTAAGCTAATCATCAGCAGCAGATTCTCACAAGAGGCTGGAAGTGGCTGTGTGCTGCCTGACAACACTAACAGGCTGCATGGTTTCTTCAGGGCTCCTTCTCATCAGGGAGATTTGACATTAATGTGGTTAGCTGACGCTAATTACCACCATTCACCGGCGGGGAAAGCTCGCCCTGACAGCTGGTGGGTTACTCGGGGGTTGGGTCTTTCAGGAACAGGTAGCTGCTGAGCTCAGGGCAGGAGATCAAAACACCAGGCAGGAAACAGATGAACGGACACACAGAGGGCTGAAGGACAACTGCTGCTGTCTGCATGGGGCTTTAACACCTTTGTAAACTGAAATTAATTACAATATTTTTAACTTGATACTGCGCTAATTAAAATAATAAAATCCTACTTTCTGCAGCATTCGTATTAATCTCTTTAGTGTCTCTCAGAGAACTTGGAAAGCCCAGCTTGCTATATGAGGAAAGAGTTTCAGTAAAACCGATAGTTAGGAACTAGTAACTAGTTACATTAACTCAGTTACATTTACTTGGTAACTTTTTTTTAATGTACTTTCAGGAGTATTTGTACTATGTTGTGCTTTTTACTCTTACTTGAGTCATTTTATTATGAAGTATTTTTACTCTTACTTGAGTAAAATTTCTGGATTTTTTTCTCACTGAATGAAAAACAAACATGTTTTAACCAAAAATACCAGACGCAGACAAAACAACAGCAGTTTTTGTTACGGTTTCATAAGTTTTCTATTGAAACAAACTGGATGTTCTTTTTAAGTTCTCACTGAAGGAGAACCAGTGAAAGCCACTAATCGGATCCTCATGACTTGTGTCTCTCTTTGTCCCGTCAGAACTCGGCTCTGCTTTAGCTGCTGCAGCTGATGCATGTTGGACCTCAGAGGTCGTTTTAGTCTTAATCTCTCTCCAGCATTTCCAGCTATTTTGAATTCTCTTGCGCTAAATGAGGAGTTCTCACCGCCCGTATTTGTAAGTTACCCGCATTATCCTGCAATGTACATCTAAATACATCTCTGCTTCAGCACACCTGAGTCAATGACTTGTATTCCCCTTTATCAGCGGGCATTTCATAGTTCAGCATGCCAAACCTCCTCAGCATTTGTAGTGCAGATCTGTACATACGTCACAAGAACAGGTGAATTAGCACCACGACTTGAGGCTGCAAGTACAAAGTGCAGAGCTGCCACTTTGAGGGGCCATTTAGGACAAAAACAATGTTTTGTCTCTCACACACTACTGAAGACTCATACACACACGCACAATATTAAAATTGCACATATACACTAATAAAATATTAATTAATTCATTCATTCAGCCACACAAACACATTTTTGACCTATCATTCAGAATAGTATGTCTGTATGCGTTGTGTGTATGCATGTGTGTGTGATATTTTAGTAGTGTATATGTACAATTTTAGTCTTGTGTGTGTGCAAGAGAGAGAAAAAATGCATGCACATGCAATATTTTATTAGTTTATATGTGCAATCTTAGTATTTTATGTATGCGCGTGTGAAGAGTTACAGAAGCATGTTAGAGCCGGGCTGTCAGGTCTGAAGCACTAGATGTTTTTTTTGGGTTTTTTTGACCAGCTTTAAATATGACGAAGGAGGAGATCTAAAAAAATATATTTATTATGCTCTCAAATGCCACAATAATTCCATTTAAAAAAGTTAAAAGTATGACGAGTCATTGAACAAACCAATGAATGGACAGAAAGGTAAGATGGATTTAAAATGAATAACCAATAAATAATAATGGAAAAAAACATTGCGTTTTAATTTAAAATATTCTAATAAAGTCTGGTTGGGCTCTTTCAGTTATTTCCAAGTGAAGTTGTCTGACATGAACTTTGAAGGTGTTTTAACTTTAAAGTGCTGTTTCACCTGCTGCCTGCAAAATGAAAGTAAAGTCGACTAGAAAGTTGATTTGGTTTTAACTCAGAAATTAAAATCCAAGTTGATTTAAAAACAAGAGAAAAGCTGTCAAAACATTGTTTTTAAAAATTCTAATAGCTCAGTAATCTTGAATTTTGAGTTTTATAACTTGATACTGTAATGATTTCAAATTATACAAGAAAACTTCCCCCACCTGGTCGAACAAGAATATATTTCTGTGTTATTGTCACTCACATTAACAAGTTTAAATAAATACCTATTAGTGGAATTTAAATTCTTGATCCAACTTGCATGAACAAAATATGTGATAATGCATTTTATGAAATGTCACACTCAATTTTTCTCAGAAGCATTTATTTTGAAAAGAGCTTAAATAATTTGAGAAGACATTGAAACAGACAGTTGCATTAAGATTAATATTTTCCTTTATGATACAGAATCCCACTTCCATCTCACTCATGTGCAGCACAAAATATGAAAACCTTTTGCTAACCCATTTAAGTTAAAAATCTAAAACTTGCCAGATTTTTTTTTTTTACTGCAAAAGTAGAAGTTAGTAGCAAAATGTGTCTCAACAGCTAGATTTGATCTCCTGAAACACTCAGTAGAGTCTCGGTCTGTTTTGCGATCCACTGTTCTTGCTCCTGGAAAGTTTTCCTTCACTTAAGCTACAAAAACACACAAAAAACCTCAAAGTTTAAGGGCGGCACACCTTTTCAAATTCACAGTAACATCGTTTATTATTTTATGATTTAATTACTTACTGACCAGTGAAAATTCTACTATTTCTCACCTGTACTTAACACCCACGATATTTCAAGATCCAAACAACGCCTCTGATGATGATCACTTACTTCCAGTTAAAACCAGGTAAACCACGCTGTCCGTCGCCTAGGATACAGCCTGCAGTTCATCAGTTCGTCCATGCATTCTCTATATGTGTTTTATTCTTGCTAGGTTTCAGGAGATGCGAGACGAACATCCATGCACATAATGGATCACACATAAGACTTAATTTAAAATCCAAACAACATGCTTATGCTTATGAATGACAATAGACCGAGGAGATGAGAAATACTGCTTCTCAGTATTCCAATTCTCAGCAGAAATTAAGGTTATCCTTAAAAAAATAAAACAATAATAATAATAATAATAATGTATTTTTTATGTCCTATATAGCAGTGTTTCCCTACCTTGGTCCTCAAGGCTCACTGTCCTACATGTTTTAGAGGTTTCCCTGCTTTAATGTGCCTGATTCAACTGACTGCAGTTCAACAAACGCCTGTTAATCAGTCATCAATTGAAATCAGCTGGACTGAAGCAAGGAAATACCTAAAACATGCAGGGCAGTGAAGCCTTGAGGACCAGGGTTGGGAAACACTGCTATAGAGCAAGGCAGCTGGCTTTTATAAACTGCTCAGCTTCATGTTCTAATTGTCCTTCAGCCTGGATGGAAGGAACATTTACCTGTGTGCATGCAGCTGTAATACCGCAGGTATTCCACAGGATGGCAGCAGCGACACGTGTGTCTGAGTGGGAGCGCTGAACGTTCACAGTTCTGTTCATGGGTTCCTAAGTTTGTTCCGGAATGACGTCACCCCTGCGGGTTTTTGAGAAAGCTCCTCTGAGGCGCCAGTATGAAGGTTCTGCTTCTTTGTCCTGGCTAAAATGAAACACACTCGCTTTAAGATCAAGTTTTCAGACATGTAATAAAATAATCTGACCTCCACCATATTCTAAAATATTCAAAATCTATCCTCAAGTGCACAAAACAATACCTATATCATAATTTAAAAGATTCTTTAAACCATATTTAACTGGAAACACTTAATGTATAATATTTTCTGCATTATTTTCCTCAGCATCTAAAACAGTTCTGGAGAAACTTTGAGCCACTTTGCTTCAGCTCAGCTGTTTGGACCCTTCTGACTCTGAAAGTCCCACCACAACATTTCAATCACATCACAGTCTGGACTTTGACTGGACCATTGCTGCTCCTTCGTTTATCTCATCTTTCAGCCATTTTGTTGCGGACATGTCCCGTAACATTGCCCGATTTCTGCTTAATTCACTCAGCTACGGCATTTAAGGTGGTGTTGCCTAGAAAAGTGCTGACCAAGGATCAGGGATGATGAAGAAGAAAATCACAGCTCATCTGTTAGCCAAGCCTGAAAACGGGAAACCCGTCTCCTTCTGCCGATGTGGAGAAGTGGCAACACCAAATTAATGCAAACCTGGAGTTTCCTTCTGTTAGCTGTTCTGTCTGCTTCTTCACAGGAAGCTGCCCAGCGTTAACAGGAAGAGGGGTGGCACTATGGAGTGCTGCTGCTGCTGCTGTGAATTACAAACTGCAACGATTCCTTTGCATCAGCTCACTTTGGACCAGAGTTTACTTTTTTGGTCTGCTGCAGCGTTCTGATGAGCCTCCACAGCTGGCCAAACGGAGCACACGGTCAGACTACCAGGGGAAATCTTGACTTTCTCAAGGTCAGTCCTTCAGTTCAGCATGGAGCAAGAGACTCTGTGACAGACTGAATGATCCCGACTTTATGTTTGGCTTATGCTATAATTAGCACTGACATTACGCAGCAGTATGTAACTGATTAAAAAATAGTTTTTTTTAACATATTGTTAAAATGTTGATTATGTCTTGACAGTATAATAAGTATAATACAAGATAGATAATCTGTGAAAAAATCATTGAGTTCCTTCACCTTCTCCCAGTACTAACTGCAGAAACAACCAATCAGAGCCGAGGGGAGGGGCCTAGCTGCTACGCTGCAGCTGATTCACCTCAACACAGCCTGCCATTAATGCTAATGCTTTTTAGTTGCAGGTAAACGGATAACGGGAAGCCGTTTTTCCACCATTCGCACGTTGAGCAGCGTTCATAAATTTGATTGGTAGTGCTAAGCTCCTCCCCCTGACTCTGATTGGTTGTTTTTGGTTGGGAGCGGTGCATTTCCTCAACAATTTTATCAGGGATTATCTGTCCCATACTTATTAAAACATGGTGACACTTTTAATAAATATGTAAAAAAACAAACATATTTTTATAAGAAGTTGCACACTGCACCTTTCATGACTTCAAGATCATTATTTCTTGATGGTACAACAGCCACGGAAATGAGCAACTAATGCGATCAGCATTTGCTGGTGAATAATAATAATAATAATAATAATAATAATAATAATAATAATAATAATAATAATAATAATAATAATAATAAAAAGCAGTGAAATGTGCTGGTCAGAGCTGGATGCTCACCAGAACCTTTTGGAGGTTTCCACCGTTCAATGCAGCTGTTGAAGTGCAGCACAACATCCAGGTGGCATTGCTGTCTTTGGGGGTCTAATAAGGCTTCCAGCTCACGAGTCCATTACTCACTTCCTCATTCATGGACTGTATTTCATTGTTTAGCCCCTACCTGGGGCAGTTTTGCACCTTGCGTCCTCTGGAAGCGTTCGGTTAGAGGCAAGCCGAGCCAGATCAAATCTCCTTAATGCTGCAGGTGCTGGAATGAAGGATCTGTTTAAATTGAAGCCTTCAGGGGATGCAACATTACTGTAGAGCAGGGTTCTGTTTTCTTTTCTTTCTTTTGTTTGCGGTAATCCTTTAGTTTATTCAAAGTGGCGAGCCTCAGAACCTCCTCTAACAGGATCTCATCACTAGACTAAGTCAGTAGAGGTTTATTCTCCTGAAGCTCCAGCAGTCCCAGTTAAATAAAGTTTATTTATTTCTGAATATTTCCCTACTGCTAACTCTTAAAATGGATTTTTCATCACTTGATAATGTGATAATGTATTGCCACACCGCACATGACTCTAACCCAAAATGCATTGGGATTAGTCATGATTTTGGGACATAAAAAAGAAAATGAGTTCATCGACAAAAAGTAAATATCTTCAACCTCTAATGGGACATATAGCTATTAATTATCCTACAACTAACTGAGAAATAAAGACACAAACCAACATACACACACACACACACAAAATTCAAGGGGCGAAAATAATAATAAAAAAGAAGCTGTTCAAAACAAAGTGTTTGCAAATGTATAGAGAACAAAAACATCCAACAAGGTCAGTGTAACACCTTTTCATTTTTATTTATTTATTTTTGCAATTTTTACATATGCATGTGCTTGTTGCTAGTTGAATCATATGTGACGTGCCATTAAAAGTTTAAAAGTGTTCAAATGACCCCATTAAGATCTCATGTGTTGACATGACAAAAGTCCAGCAGGATGGACTTTGTTATTGTCCTTCACAGAAACAAGAAGTAAAACGCTTCCACTGACGCCTCAGGCTGGTCCACAGACAGGTAACAGCAGACTGAATTATGGGCCTCTGGAGGAGGCTTCATGTAATATATCTGTCACATTTGGAGCAGATCAGAGAATCCACATCCCAGACAGGGAAATCTCACAATATTCTCCTGGGAGGTTTCAGGTAAATACGTGAGTTTCTTCACAATTGCGAATATCTTGAACCCATTTAAGACAAACAATAAAGATTTTTTTCATATCTCTTTCTTCTCTTTTTTGAACTGCAACAAAAGGAAAACATCCCAAGTCTTGAAAAGCTTGGACTGTTAGCTGTTCAGGACCATGTTTTCCAGAGAGGCTGATGTTTAATCTGGTGAGTTCACTCATGTCCTCATGGATGGAAGGAGAACTGTGAAAGCTCGAAGGCTCTTCATGTTCGTTCTAGTTGAAGCAGTCGACTTTAAAGGGCCAAAGCACTTATATGGAGTGCTATGACTCTAATGTTCTACAATATAATCTAGCAACAATATAATTGAACCTGCGGATGTGTCTGGCAGTGATAAGACTACAGACTCATTCAATAAACTAGAATATTATTGAAAAGTCCATAAATTTCAGGAACTTTATTGCAAAGTGAAACACAATATATAGATTAATTACACAGATTGAAAGCCTTTATTTCTGCTAACTATGATCACTTTCCACTTACAGGTAACTGGAAAAAATGATATTTAAAATTATTACATCACGTCAACACAAATGTCTTTTTAACACATCTATGGAATGTATGTTTAATACCTGCTTAAAGGTTGTTGTTTTCAAAAGGTAATTTTTATGTGACCTCATCTTAACACATACTATAATTGACTATATATTTGTTGCATTAACAACCTCATTGTTGGAAAATACTTAATATTTTGTCTGTTAATTGTCTGTAATATGAAGTCATCCTCAATAAAGACAGTACTTAATAATGTCAAACACATACAGTAATATTTACTAGAGTTATAACAACACATTCAGCTCAAGAGACAAGATGATAAACAGCTTCAGGTTCTATTCATTTACTGTTCTTTACAGTACAGTAAGCAAAAATTAAACTGAGCACTGAAGTCTATCTGTAGTTTATTAGAATTACTGTGTTTCATAAAGGCCTGCCCGGCCTGTGACTTGTAACTGTTCAGGTTTGTATCCAGGAATTTGTTGGTTTTCTAGAAAGCTGGTTGGAGAAATTCCTATTTGAATTCTCTTGTGTTGAGGCTTGAATTGTCAAGATGTAGGAGTTCTTTCGCCAGTGTTTGAATTTTGACTCAGATCCTGTCCACTTATCTTTTGCTTCTATATGCCTTCAATAATTGTGTGTATTGTAGAAAGTATGATTTTCAGCCACCATAATACTAACTACTTCCCACTCCTGTTTTCCACATAAATTCAGTTTTTTCCCACAGCTGTCGCCTTCCTGGGACCTAAACTACTGAGTTTTCACAGCCCTGTCATCTCCCCGCTGCTTATGCATCTGTTTTGGGATTACTAAGCATTAATGAGTATGATAATTAAAGTTGTGAAACTTGAACCTATCTTCTTTCTATATGGTTTTTAGAGCTTTCATTTCCTCTATTTATTTTAATTGGGATGCTTCGGGTGTCTGGGTTGTTCACTGTGTCTTACAGGAATGAAATGATTGTTCCAAAAAACCTGAAGACTCCATAAAAACCTATTCATTCAGTTCAATAGAGTTTATTTATATGATGTGGTTTCACAACAAACGTCATCTCAAAGAACGACACAGAAAAAAAAAACCCATTTTAATTCAGGAAGGCACCACAGCCAAAAGCGAACATCTGACCAGATACAGCTGCTATGGAGAGGAAAAACAGAGAGGAAGTCAAATTAGCAGTTGAAAAAATAATGCAAAATGATTAGTGAGATTAGTCTGAAAATTTCAGGGGGGGGTTTTCTAGCTAATTTTACACTTTTGAAATATACAAAGGTGGAAAATGTCTACCTACAATGGCCCTAAAATGCCGTCGTACCAGCTGGTCAGTTTGTCCAGCAGTTTAAACCAAAGCAGTCTGACTGCTCAGGAGAACCTAAACTGATAGAAGGAAGGTGAGACGGGTAGAGTCGGATGGTGTTCATCCTCACTTTAATCACTGCTGGAACTCCAATCACTGTTACAATTTCTTTCATCTCTGAAACTATTGTCCTTTAGTCTTTCATTGTAGCTTCCAAACAGCAACTGCTTGTGCTAATCGATGTTAGTCATTACTGAACAAGTGTAGACTAAAATAGCAGCATTGTTACAACCACTTTTGAAAGCAGAATCATTTATTTTAACCCTCCAGTTAAAGTCTCCAAACATAAAGAGCACATTACACACAGACACTATGAGCTCCAGAGGAACGATGTGTGTGCAAATGCAGCAGACACAGTTTGTCCAACGGGATTTTCTCCAAATCCTTCAATTGGATTTCTCCCTCCCGCGAGGTGAAGGAGCTGCCTTCTTTCCAGCCCAATATCTCTGAGCAAACACTTGCGTCAGCTGTTTGTGTTTGCCAATACATTATGACTATGAATATTTTAAAGGGAAACAGAGCTCTGCAACATTCTTGTCTTTCCTGAGGAAGTTGTATTCTCAACCAATTCAAACTCCTTCACTACAGTACAGTACAGGATGTTGTGGAAAAAATATTCACACCTCTTTAACTTTCTTACATTTTGGCAGATTACGACCACAAACGTCAATGTATTTTACTAGGATTTCATCTGAACGACTAGCCAAAGAGAAATTATACATGTTTTTTCAAAAAGGCAAGTGTGGTTGCATAAAAATGAGAGTACAACTACTGTCCCCTGGGAGTCACCTAAACAATAGACGGCTTAGTTTAACCAGAAACAGAATGGATCAACTGGAAACCTACCAAAATATGACCGTCCACTGAAACTGTCAGGACAGGCAGGGAGAGTGCTAGTTAAAGAAGCTGAGGAGGCCTTGGTCACTATGGAGACGCTGCAGAGATAAGCAGCTCAGGTGAGATAATCTGTCAAAACAGAGAATCAATCTGAAGTGTGTCCTCACACTGACGCAGTGATGGCAGCATCATGCTATGGAAATGCTTCACTTCAAGTGGAACAGAGAGTCTGTAGCAGACCAAGGACAGAATAGCGATGACAGTGGTAGGAGCTCTTCCTGCAATCGGTGGTCAGTTCAATCCATCCACATCTGTCGTTGTGTCCTGGGGTAACATCTTACCTGCTGGTCGCGCCTCTGGATGGCAGCTCACCTCTGTCAGCTGTGGCTACAATCCAGCAGTTTGCCACCATGTGTGTTTGTGACTAGTTGAATGACTGAATGTAGCGTGAAGCACTTTGGGGTCCTGTGGATTTGATAAAGTGTTACATATGTACAGGCCATTTACCAGAGTAGGTAGAGACAGCTAAAAAGTATTTCCTTACTTTTAAAAGTTTTGATTTCTTTTACTTCCACTTCCTGTCTATTTGTTGTAATAATGTAAGTATGAGCAAGACCCAGAATTCAAAACCAAATCCAGGAAAGTGTTAAAAGACGATGTAAGACGTGTGAAATGATTGCTTCTTCTCTGGATAAGCTCTCGGTCTTTCCTCTGCAAGGTAACATTTCAGGCGATTAGAGGAGACAATCTTGAGACGAGAAAGAAATAATTACCTGTTTGGGTTGGTAAATGGTGTGTACTTGTACTTGTTATCAAGTCCAGAGGACCCCAAAGCACTTCACACTACATTCAGTCTGATGGAAGCAGGGCAGTCACAGCTGCCCTGGTGCAGCCTGACAGAGGCAAGGCTGCCATGCATCGGTGCCACCTGTTGAGCCCTCTGACCATCAGCAACAGACGAGGCGGGTGAAGTGTGTTGACCAAGAACACAACGACAGAGGTCGATGGAATGGGGATCAATCTGGCAACCCACTGATTGCAAGAGAAACTCCTACCACAATCTTCCCAGATGGAGTCCGGGAAGATTGCTTTAGAGTCTGGAAGCAATATTTCCCGACTCTAAAGACCAAAGATTGCTTCTTTGGTCCATGCAATGTCGGACCAAAGAACAAACCACGGGAGACTTTGACTGCAGTGGAGTTGATTGAACAAGCTGTCCTTCTACTGGGGATTGTTTCTCCCACAGGACTAATCAGAGTTAAGGTACAAGAAGTAAGAGTCAAAGCTTAGGTAAGAGTCAAAACAGGAATGCCAGCCAACAGACATTCTCACTCTGGGTGAAGGCGAAGCAGCTGTTTGAACAGGCAGACACAGGAGAGAGCAAGGAATCAAACAACAGGAACGGAAGGGGCTGTGAACGACGGCAGAAAGCACAAGGAACAGGTGACTCACAACAACGATCACATGAAGTTCCAATGAGGTACATTCAGTTTTAAAGTTGTTATGACACACAGGGAAAACGTTTTAGGATTATAGATGTTTTTGAAAAGCTTTGAAATAACACATGCGTAGGTGTTGCTACAGTAAGACCGCCTATAAAAACCTGATGAATTACACTGAACTTTAGTACGCCTGGACTGCTGCAGAACTAAAGGTTTATCCCTGAAAGATAATAACTTAAAATGCCATAAACTCTAAGTTGGAAAGATTTCTCCAAAGAGAAAGAAAAAAAAAGTTAACAATAACAGGTATGAAATCATAAGTTATTCATTCGCCCTGCTTTTTTAAATAGTATTTCTACTGCAGAGAACTTGACAGCCACTGCCGGTTGTGAAAGTGCATGCAGTATGTACCACATAATGGAGTCAAATTTTAATATTCCTGGTGCTTTGTTAAAATAAATGAAGCCCGGTTATGATAACATTTCTTTTTTTTTGGTGCACTTTCATTGCACCTGATGCATATCAGAGCCGTTGCTCATACAAAAAGTGCATTAGCTGCTCAGACTGATGCAAGGAGATGTTCGCCCATTTCATTCAGCCATGTTTCTTTGGGTTGAGATAAATCGAGTAAACGCAATTGATTCTGGGCATCTGTCACTCAGCGAAGAAGACGTCAGTGGGAAGAGCAAGAGCCAGTGGCACCTTGCTGCAGCAAAACGGAGGAGAAAGAAATGTGTGCAAGAGAGATAGAGACAGACACAGGAGGCTGCCCTAATGGAGTTGTGTTAGGCCCTTATCACCACTGGCAGCATTTTGGCACAATTTAGACCGATATGGGGAATGGTAAACACAGCAAGGCACTGAAAGATGGACAACGTGTTTAACTACGGCATTGACTTTGCTTCAGCGAAAGGGCCAAGTTGCAATGTTTCCTAGAGACTCGATCTGATTTTGTTAACAGTAAATTAAAAGGAGTGTGACTGCGGAGAAATATCAAATGAGAAATCCTAAACGTTTGGTAACATGCAGCAAATGGGGGTGTTGAGCATCACTGAGTTGTAGGCTGAACCTCTTCACCGTTTTAGAGCAGACTTTCAGGGAACGCTTGAGTCTTGGAAGACTTGTTAATCCAAAGTGTTTAAGGGATTTATGTTGCATAAGTTCATTTTTTGTATAGCAGTTAATCATGAAAAAGTCAATGAACAATCTATTCAAAATCAGTTCATTTCAGACATAACAGTAATACTGAATCCAATAACATGACACGAACAATCACATAAAATCACGACTCTTAAAAGGCTAGTATTATGCAAAATTAACTTTTTTTCCGCTTTATTTCATGTTATAATGTTATTCCCTCCTTAAAAACGTATCTAGAGTGTTGCCTTGATTCTTTCATGCATGTTTAAGAAATCTTTGAATCACCATGGCAACCATTCATCTGTGCACAACACCTGGGTGGACCTAGCGCCGCCTCTGAAGCAAAGCTCCTCCTCGGAACTGAAGTTTCCAAACTTCCACCTCACAGAACAGGATCCCACTGTATCTCCTCCACTCAGCTCCTTCAGACTAGCCAGCAGCAATTAGCAAACACCTGGTGAACTGTGCATCTAATGAGTTCATTATAGGAGCTTCTTCTCTGTGCAACACTGGTAAAAACACTGTTAAAGGGTTAATAGAGGAGCCATGTTGTGATGACTTCCTGAAGGCGGAGCTTCAGAAAGAGCAGGAGTTTCTTAAAGAGGCAGAGGCCCAATTTCAATGCGCTAAAATACAATGTCAAATTTCTTTAAAGCCAGAGCTTTTGAAGGCTGGTGGTGACCCACCTGCTGCAGCCCTGTGGTGTGGTCAGTGCTGCATCCTTATGCTTTTTAAAATACATTTATTGTTTCAGATGAAGCAACAGTTGGACTAGAAGGAGAATGCAGCATGACGTTTTAGCTCAGACAATGCAGATAATGTCTGAAAACAGAGTTTAGGTAGATCTTCATCTTTACAGAGTCGTCGCTTTTGGACCTTGGTGCGTTGCCGTGGAAAACGCTCACGTTGCATAACGGGAGGAGCTGGAGCGCCACACTATGTGTGGGAATACTAACAGGCTTCTTCCTCCTCCTGCTCTGTTCTGCAGGGCCCAGCAGAGTGAGATGACAGACGTCCAGTCGGCCTGAAGTTCCCCTGACTCCTCAGCTGAAACCTTCAACAGAACCTGAGGTCCAGCTCCCCCCTCCCACCCCCACCTCCTCCACCACACCGTTTCCTGACCCCTCCTCTGGTTCCGGGTCATGGCGCTCCCCAGTGCCAACGAGTTCCACTGGCAGAGCCTGGCGCGTCTGCCCTGCGGCCGCGTCTACCACTCTCTGTCTGAGGTGGGGGGGCAGATGTACATGCTGGGGGGCTGCGACGCTGCGGGGCGGCCGTGCCCCGGACTGGACCTGTACTCTCCTGAGGTACCAATCCAACACATTCTCACTGTGCTGACCAATCAGTACCACCTGGATGCTGATGCTGCATAATGAGACATATTTAGCTTTTTAAAATTTTATTTTATTTTTTATGTTCTATAGAACTTACCACTGTTGTACAGTGGTAATCATTCATATTAGGAATGATTTAATTTTTTTTGTTGTTGTTTTTTGCTATACTTGATGGGTTTTCTTTTGCATATTTTTTAAAATTTTGCTTATAATAGAACGTGTTCAGTACATTGAGAAACTTCCGCACTCTTACTCTGTTAACCTAAAATCCTCTGGGTGAAAACTACAGGCCCAACATTCCTACATGGCAGATGGTAAAAATATTGTTAAAAAAAAGAAAACCTTTACACTTTGATGTGATAATATAATTCAGTAACTGCTGCTGCCTTAAACCACAAACATCAACATGAGAAGGTGGATAACTGACTGTTCGCCCCCCGGCTGTTTACCCCCCGGCTATGCAGGGGCGTAGCCGGGGGTGGGTTTGGGGGGGTCAGTGGCCAACCCTGCCAAGGGATTGGTTGTTTCCACAACTGTGGAACAGGCAGTTCTCCTCCAAAACAGGTGGTGGCAGCAGTGACAATATTACTTTATACTCTTATATTTATTAACATAGCAAGGCTTTAAAGAATATAGCATTTGAAAACAAAAAAAAAGAAAATAATTATATTGAAAACACAGATGTTTGGAATCAAAGTGGCTCAATCTAGCCTCCACAGGAAATCTTTCTGGTTCAGCACAGGTGGTTGATGCAGATGGAGACTTTATTTTATTATTATTATTTATTTATTAATTAGGGAGAAATGATCACCTCGTTAACTTGTGTTTTTACCGTTTTTGCCGTGTGTGTTCAGGGGGACCGCTGGATAGGCTTGGCCCCGATGCCCACCCCCCGCGCAGGTGCGGCCGTGGCCGTGCTGGGGAAGCAGATCCTGGTGGTGGGCGGAGTGGGAGAAGACCAGCGCCCTCTGAAGGTGGTGGAGATGTACAACACGGAGGAAGGCAGGTGGAGGAAGAGGAGCGCGCTGCGGGAGGCCCTGATGGGCGTGTCCATCACTGTGAAAGGTATCCACGGTTACGCAGTAACTCCCCTGGATTTATCTTCTTGCTAGCCATGAATCCTGTGAAAATAAAACAGCTTCCGAAGAAGAAACGAGCTCAGCTCTTCAATCAGATAATAATGATAACCAAAGGAAAGATGTCCACAATTTTCTCATTTTGTCTAATTAAGGAGCTGCTTTAATCAAGTCCAATTTGATATGATTAAAATCAAATTGCCCAAACAAAAATCACCATCAATCATCTCACATTTGTTCAATGGGCTTGTTGCTCATTAGAAATAAACATCTTAACATGGTAATAACTGCCATGCTAAAGTTTAGCCTCTTATGTTCTATAAAGAAAAGTGCAGATGAACAGGTTTATGTAAAATAATAAGAAAAAACAACGAATAAAAGGGGAAGAACTGGATGAAATATGGTGGAGAGCCGGAGCTGAATTGAAGACGTGTCAGGCGCGGATGGTCTTTGAAGCCCCACTGGCAGCAGTTAAAGCTCTCAGTCTTCTTGGATGAGTGTGTTGAGGCTTTTCACACCTGCAGTTTATCCCGTTCATCCCATCAGATCCTCCCAGGCTCTGTCGCCCCTGTGAAACCGCCGTCCTCAATTCATGTCGAGCCAAACAACCCAGATTTAATTCCCGTGGAACATCTGTGGACTGACCTGGATGGGAGAGATGCTTTACATTTTTTACAAACGCTTGTGAATCTTTGATGAGCTTAAAAGAAAAGAAAAAAAAGGAAGCGTAGGCTTAACATGTAATGAAGCCGTAACAGGGGTCGAGGTAATTTAAATATAGAGTTAAATATAACCACAAAGGCGCATGTTGTCAACATTCCTAATGTTTGCTTCTCGTTGAGACGCGGTTCGTTTTATTTGCTCATCACTTCTCTATTAATTCTACGCCTGAAAAATACTGAACATCTCAGAGCTTCAACACAACATGCGATGCATTTCTTGGAGCAGGAGGTGCGCCCAATAAAATGTTACCAAACTCTTTTAAGTTCTTCTCCTCTTCATGGTTAGAGACAAACTTCAACGTGACTAATGCCTGGTTCACACAACAAGATGACTGTGATGATTTTTGACTCAATTTTTTCCCCTCTGACAGTCTTAAGGACGCACAGATTTATCAGGATGGCTCTTAAGAGACATTCCTGCTGTGTGTGGTGTGTTAGGAGTGACCCGGTTCACTCAGAAGGACGTCTGAACCGCGCCTACCCAGAATGCTGAGTTGCATTTCCCAGAGGACAAATAAAATCTGTGCATGTTGAATGTCGTGCATCCAATCAGAACCCGAGATGACCAAAATACAGAGTATGGATTGTTTTTATCTATTAAACATAGTCCACAAACCATCACTTCTTCTTCCCAGGTGGCCATATTTGTTTACTCTGAACTCATGTTTGATCTCTAGAGATCCATCCACAATCTGAGTGGTGCTCAGTGAACTCTTGATATGGCTCCGATGTTTTTATCGTCCTGTGTGGGTTTTGAAAGTCAGTCAGACTTTTTTCAACTTGCTGTGTGAAGCAGGCATCACTCTGTGTACCATGGTCTGCTTCCTTTTACACTGCCTGTGTGTGTGTGTGTGTGTGTGTGTGTGTGTGTGTGTGTGTGTGTGTGTGTGTGTGTGTGTGTGTGTGTGTGTGTGT
>CAEFZX010023515.1:0-12514 GCA_903066825.1 Alfaro cultratus | reverse complement strand
TATATATATATATTTACATTTGTATTTTAAAAAAAGCAAAACTGTATGATTAAAACATTAAAGATTGTATTTTTACTTTGTCCATTTCTTGTGGTACCGGTCATTATTATTATTCTTTTAATATATAGCACCAGTTAGAAGGTAGCACTGATTGTAGTCTTTTCCTTCTGTGGTCTCTTGTGGTGGAGTCTCTTTTATGCAGAGATCCCTATCGTTATTAAATATCTGCAGATAAGCACAGAGAGAGCAGCGGTTGCATTTGTGCCTTTTACTGCTGACACACAGAAAAATGATCTCTGAACTATTCACAAAAACCAAAACACGGGTTTCCCCTAAGGAGGCCAACTTTCGCTAAAGAAGGGGGGGGTTAGAGATTAGAATGGGATGAGGTGACAGAGTTACTATGAATGACATGATTCAGGAAGGAATGAAAACTAGTATGAATGTGTAGCAGGTGAGTTTAGTCTGTCTGAATAAGGTGTTTTTGTTATACCCCTTCTGAACTGTGAAACAGATGTGTTGTTTTTCTCACAGTGCCAAATATACAAACTCTGTCAGGTCTGAAAACGGTTTGGCCTCTAAAACCTAAACAAGGAATAGAAACATGTTGTACTTTCATTTGTAGTCCGGGTCTTTGGCATGGAATGCCGAACGTTGAGTCAACAGACTAAAGTGCAGGTAATATTGCAGCAGGATGCAAGTTCTAAGAATGTTTCAAATCATCATTAAGACCATCATGCTGACCTGTTTTTAGCTGCTTTTTTAAAAAAAAATTTTATGCAAAAACACAATAGGAGCAATGGCAATATAAATACATAGAAGAAGTACAGGAGTAGTAGCAGGGATGTTGAGGCTTTGACAGCTCTGACTATCACACAGTTACATGTCAATGTGGACGTCGGTATCTGGATGAAATCTATATCCAGTTCAAGGTGTGAACTGGATGTATATAAATGGTTTTCCTGATGTTGTGCGTCCTGATTATGGAAAGGCAGCCATTTTAAAGTGTAAATGAATTTTCAAACAGAATGGCAGAAAAACAAACTGGCAAAGAACTTCCCACTGTGCTTCCTGTAAGAACGGAATGATTAAAAAAAGAAAAAGAAAAAAAAGCTGACAATAATAAACCGAAATAACTCAGAAAAAAATGGTCATGACTAAGATTAACTCTGAAACAGGAATTAAAAGGCTCCTCGGAAAATCTAACTTGCGATTCCCAGCACTGCAGTTGCAAGGCCACATAAATCTCTTTCTGAAATAAGATGAGCTCCGTCTTGTTTTTTCCTCAATTGACTAAACAGCGAATGCTTTCTTGGAAAAATTTCAGACACTCATCAAACAGAAACTTTAATTTGAATATGAACTCCTGTTTTTACTTTCACAAAATCATCAACATCTGAAACCACATTATGAAAAGAGTTAGCATAAGGTTTCTTCATATCTCCTTCCTCAACACAGCAACATTCTGCACCCTTGGCTTATATAATCATCTGAGGCGGTGGCATGTTATTTACTTTCATGATCAGTCAGTGGCTTCATGTGTGGGGATCTGTGCAAATCATCAAATAGTACATTAGCTCTCTAGCCCCATCTAGTGGATTCTGTAGTTCACTGAAGTCAAATTTGCTTTGTGGTCTTTGTCTTGCAAGGTGTCAAGTCTGTGTGGTTTGTTTGTCACGCCATTTCCAAAGCGAAATAAACGACCCCATTTGTTAAAAAGCCTCACGAAAACTGCACAGTACATGAAAATTAACTTAGGTAACAGCAAAGAATACTCTAAAATTTTCTCAGCTTGATGACAACAGTCAGATAAGGATCTTTGTGTGTGAGTGAATGCTGAATTCAGTGGGTGAAGGATGCTCAGAAGGGTAGGTTGTTCAAAACGGGGAAATGATGAGAGCCACGCTGACATGTGGTTAAAGAGACGATTCAGTGTTTGTGTTAGTTGAGCTATTTATTTACCCATGCTGAGTAAACATGTTTTGTAGTTCTTTTAAGCAACAAAAATGCATCACGCTGAGTGGGATAACTTTTTGTGAAATAGCATTCACGTCCACGAGGTAGTGCCGTATACTTCAGAAAAAATTGTATGAAATAGCCAATGTAAATACTAAACATTTGATCTCAAAAGTTTAGTATTTTTGTTTTTATTTCTTTGTGTTGATTCACGACTCTGACCAAAGACGCATCCATGTCTGCAGTGGTTTAGATGTTGTTTTGGAATCTTTTGAGATGTCGTGGATGAGTTGTCGGGAGACATCAATGAATGTTCTTGAATTTCTTCAGAACAGGTCATAATGTGTTGCTTCTTGGGATCTTTTGGCCTACTTCATCCAGTCAGACCGATTCTGTTTAAAAGACGTCTTGAGTCAACGCCTTAGCCGTGGGTGTGATTAATCACAATTAGTTCATTTGCCGCGGTATTCTGATTTGAATAATCTGAAACATGCACATGTGACCTGAAAGCAAAAATAGAATGATTCTGCAAGGGAGAAGATGTTGTTTTACAGTACTGCCAAGGTTAAATCACTTTGAATAGAGTACAGTCTGTAAAAGAAAATGAGACAAATAGGGAAGACACGATACACAGCATGCATCACCTTCACACTTCACAGATCTTGCATGAGATTTTGATGGTGAGATGATCTGTTAAGATAGTACAGATAAGTCCCATGTGGTTTCATGCAACAATACAAAAATGTTGCCTCTGCTGCTGCTAAGAAAGGCAAAATAGATGTCGCACCCGATAAGAGCATGTGAGAACAGGTTTCAGTCAGCTCACAGGTGCCTTTAGGTGAACGGGTTATGGGTGTAACAAAGAAGAAAAAAAAAGATTCCATTAAAGCAAAAAGTGTACGACATGAAAATTTCAAGGACTGTAACCTTAGAACAAAACTTGACTTCTTACTTGTTTGATTACTTAAGGACAACAGTCATCATTACCAAAAAAAATATTTTGGGTAACTCATGCTTTTGGTACATACTAGACAGTATGTGACTAACAACATGAATGGATTAAGAAGGTAACAAAACTGTTTGTACCATGTAATGACAATATTCACAGAGCGCACCAATTCTTGCATATTGGTGCAATATGCACCAATATGCAAGAGGGCGTCGCAGATAAGATCTGCGAAGCCCTCTTTATGGTTTCTTTGTAGGTCATCGGATATAAAGCTCTTCGTCAGAAAAAAGTACTCACCTTGGATCATTGAACCCACTTCTTTGTTTTTGTCTCACTTTTTCTTTTTTTTCTATCTTAAAGATTCTCACAGACACAGTCCCGTAACACGGAGTTTATGTTCTCTTGTGTTAAAGCAAATATATCTATTTTACTGGGATTTAATGATAAAGACCATTACAAAGTGTAAGAAAAATGATTTATTTTTTTGTAAAAAAAGAAATCTGGAAAGTGTTGTGGCCATGTGTGTCAAGCCCAGTTTACACTTGATTCTATAAAAAGAATCAATGCAGGTTCTTAATGCAGTTGGTTACATTAAGAACCAACTGCCTGTAAAAGTCACTTAATTACAGAGTACATGCATTTGTAATTTAATTGAATCCATCTGATCTGTGAGGTTTATTGGAGAACTTTAGTGAACTAACATAATCTTTAAAAGACCAACAAACGCAGCACACAGATGGTGAAAAAAGCTGAAGAATACCTATTATCCAGCTGTGTAGATGCTTGCAAGATGGGACATATCTATTCTTTTGAACACCTCAAGCTATGAAATATGGAGAATGTTTTTTGGAAAAACATAAGGTTTTTATTCTCTCCTGCAGAAAAAAAATCTGCTGATCGGTCTGACTTTAACTAAATAACTAAAATCAACTTACTGTAAAACCAGAACTTTCAAATATCCTTTGATTTTAGTTTACTTATGAAATTCACCATTAGAATTTAGGAAAAAAAGACAAATTAGCATGACCATTCAAGATTTATAAGTACTTGTGCAAAAATAACAAAAACAAAAATTATTATATGAAAAAACACCTATATACTAACTTTGATTAAAAAAAAAGAAAAATGTCAAAATGAAATTCTGGGCTGAATCAAAGTAAACTGCTCAGTGTTGCTTATTTCCATTTTTAGAAGATGTTATATCCTCTACTAAGTTTTGCTCCCCTGTCTGACTCAGATGACTGCTATTCAGAAATATGAATAACATAGAGAAAAAGCAACCCTGAACATCGAAATGAAAATACCATCCCCGAAGCAAAACATGGAGGTAGCCATAGGATGCTGTGGGGATTTTTACAGGACTGCAAAGGTTTTGTGGTTTTCTTTCACATAAAATCAATTAAAGTTTGTATTTCCAGTGTAACAAAAAGTGAAACCATTCTATGGATGCAATGTAACACTATCAGAATTTTTGTAAAAAAAAAAAAAAAAAAAAAAAGCTCCTGAATCTCTGCTTTTGATCTGACTTTAAAACAAAGCAATTGTTCAGACAATCTCTGAATTAGGTCCTCATTAGCAGTCCCATTCACTTCGACAACCTCTTCAGGTTTTCCCCTCGCTTTCTAGTTATTCCAGTAATACCTCACTCTGTCGCCTTACACCCTCCTGCTCCCCTCACCCCAAATGTCATGAGAACTTAAGAAGAAATAACTGTAGTTTCAGGAAGAGCCAGACATTTCCTCTTGTGGGTGTAAATCTGAGGCCACAGCAACATCCGTCAGTTTCCTTGTACATTTAATGGCAAAATAACAAGAGGACAAAATAAAATTATTTACAACACATACGATTTGTTACATGTAAACACAATCTGCTGTACAAAGAAATATACATGCAAAAGTAAAAATGAGTCATAGTGAGACATTCAAGATGACATTGCTGCAGTCTTGTTTGTAGGTGTATTCAAAATATGACAGGTTTACATCCCGGGCGCCGGGCAAACCGCCTGACCCTCTCTGTACAACTTTACATTAAAAGTTGACTTTGTTCCTCAAAGGCTCTTCTGTACTTCAGTCAGGTCCTCCAGTGAGGTGGCTTTGAGAGAATCTGATTGAAGTGAATAACAAGCACATGTTTAAGAAACCGCGACCGACGCGTATAAATAAAAAAAAAAAACAGTCACACAAAATGAGAGACTCCACAGACCAACAAGTGTCAACTTATTTTACAGTAAAGCAAATGAGCCGACAGTAACGCTCACGACTTTCAAATATGATGATAAATGATGCACCTTTTTTAGTCTCTCCATCATTCTAAGGTTCTCTCACTCACCTGGCACTTTTGAAAATAAAGATCTCCATAACATCCACACCCAAAGATGGTAAATAATAAAATAAAATAAAAAACTGGAATTAGGGATATATTCAAAAGAAAAACAATGTTTTTTCTAAAATCTGTAATGCAGAGCTTTTTTTTTTTTGCTTGACCTATTGCTTGATGATGTAAAAAATGTGTTTCTATACGTTTGAATGAGAATGCAAAAAAAAAAAATAATAAAAAAAAAAAATTAAAATATTGAGAAGGGGGAAAGAAACACTGCTAGCTACTCCGGAGAGAACAAACTCACAGCAAACTACTTTGTGCACAGCTTGAAATCAGACAGGTGGAATCTGTTTTCAGCAAGGAAAAAAAAAAAAAAAAAAGAAATATCACCAAACAATACCTCTTTACATTAAGAATAAATAAATCCACACCGAACTTTTGTAAACACTCACATTTCAGTGTGGACCGATATAACTTAACATGAATAATTTGAAATTAAAAAAGGACATAAAACTGCAGGGAAAGAAAGCATAGCCAACTTTGGTATAGTTACAGAAAATAATTATAAAAAAAGAAAACATTACAAGGACAAAATGAAAGCATAAGTGTCCGTATTTCATAGATACATGTCTCTATACATTATTTCTGAAATCCCTCTTTTTGTCTAGGAGGTTTTGCAGATATTAATACTGAACTTAATACATAAGAGTTAACACAATACAGACATCTATTGCAGTACCAGGTACACACATGCCTTTTTTTAAGAATACGGCTACAACACAAGTCTTCATAAATAGTTGCATACATGGTAAAGCTGCAACATTGCACATGAGAACTGATGCAGAACAACGAGTGCATTTTCTAGCAGCTGTCTCTGTTCAACGTGAGGATCCAGCCACCATTTAGAGTCCTGCAAGGACTCACTACAGCTCTGCACACAAAATAGCATAATTTTTTTTTTTTTTTAGTTTGTTTATTTTTTGTAAATTCATTTGAGATAAACTCTTGAGGGACTGCGGGGGGACAAAAAGGAACAACTTGGTAAAGCAGGAAAAAGATTATTTACAACTAAGGCGGATGCAGCTGGAGATCCGGGAAAGCTTAGCTGACTATAACGCTTGTTCAAGTTGTGTTCTTGTCTAAATTACAATCTGAAAAGACTGGCTGAAATGAAGCGGGGAGATAAAGATAAGCAAAAACTATTGCACAAACGGTAGCTTTAACGTATCTCTGGAAAACAGGATTTTGGTAGTTTCTATCTTCCGTCAGAACCGACGAGACCTTCATGTCGCATTCTTCTTCTTGCTTTTGTTTTCCAAAAACCGCCGAATTAAGACAGTTCTCCATTTTCCCGACTGTACACGATTTCATTTACAAAAAAGTAATCTCTCGTTACAAAAAAGTCCTCTTTAGTTTAACCGAAAGCAGCCTGAATTGCTCTTAATATACAGTACTCTATTTTCTTCAACACTGTCCAAATGTGAGATTCACTCGTCTCATGTCCGCTTATTCAGAAAGCTTGTTTCTTTCTGGGTTTTTTTATTTTTAATTTTTCTCCCTGCTGAGTCAAAGTTTGAAATCTCAAATCGATTCCATCAGGTCATTTGTTGTGCGGGCATAGTGGAAATATGCCAAGGTAAGAATAGGCTGTGGGAGTTTATCAGTCAGTCAGCAGCAGCAGCAGCAGCAGGACTTCTGTAGCTTAGTGAAGGAGAAAGAGTTCATAGTGGACTGGCCCCCCTAGTGGTCCTCTATCAAATTTGACCGTTCTGTCAGGTGTGGTTGTAAAGTCGGCTGTGGAGGAAGGCCTGAATGGCGCCAACTGGCCGGACGTCGTTCTGGTGTTTCCGCCGCTCGATGAAGGAGATGAGCCTGGAGGTGTCCAGATGTGTGCCATAGTGACTAGGCGACGGAGGCTGCGTGTGATTCACGTGACCGTACCCGCCGCTGGCTACACCTCGGGGCTGGAGCCACGGGTACTGCAGGCAGAACCCAGCAGAGGGCCGTCGCTCCAGCTCGCCCTGGAGCAGCAGGCAGACAAAGTCCTTGGCTTCTGTGCTCACACCCTGGAAGTAGTCCTCGGGGAAACTGAAGTCCAGCCGACAGATGTTCAAACACGTCTCTTCGAGGCTTTCATCCAGGAAGGGAGAGGCGCCGCTCAGGAGAACGTAGGTCACCACTCCTGCAAAATATTCGGTAGACAGGCATACGCTGACAGTTTCATACTAAGAAATTAGCCTTAAATTAATTGCACTGTTTTATTCAATTTGATGCAGAAAGCATCAAATTGAATGAATTACTACACAAATAAGTAGTAAATCTGACCAAATACATAAGCAGAGTTCGTCTTGGTATGAACAATGGATACAGCAATGTTGCGATAGTTAAAAAAGTTGCAATTTATTGTGCAGCTCTAAGTTACTCTTTTTGTAATTCACAACTAATGGAAACTGAAAATTCAATTTGAAATTTGGATATCATACAACACCAACTAAATTAAAATTAGCCAGAATGATGAAAATGAACACAAATAAACACTTGAAATAAATTGTTCTGTGTGTGATAAAGCCATATCATTGCAGAAATTAATCAACTATGATATATGTAAGGGGAACCAGAGGGCAAAAAGAAAACAAAAAAGGAAAAGGACTCAACGGCGGCAAATTCACACCACAAAACGAGATGTGATGTCCTCGGTTGAATTTGTCTACTGACCTAAGCTCCAGAGGTCAGATGTCAGAGAGACAGGCTGACCCAGGACCAGCTCAGGTGCAGAGAACTCCGGGCTCCCCAGCAGAGGATGGATGTGAGAGGAATGAGGGTCCAGTTGAACAGCGTCGCCAAAATCAGTCAGCTTGATCACAGGCTGGGAGCACACCTGCTCCACCACGATGTTTTCAGGCTGCAATAGGGAAGGAAGGACCAGGGTAAATCTTTAACAGCAGGAGGATTTTGCCAGATTTGAACTATTTTTAGTGTTTCTTTGAATATACTTATGACTAGTTTATGGGTATGTGAAAAAAAAAAAAAAACTAACTTGAAAAATGTGCAAGTAAAGATTGCCTGCTTACTTTGAGATCAAGGTGTGCTACCTTCCAGCCGTGCAAGTACTGGAGAGCTTCGAGGATATCTCGGAGGTATAAAGCTACCTTCTCCTCAGTCAGGTTTCCCCAGCTCACGATGTAATCCAGGAAGCGACCCTGGTCAGCCCTGACAGCGGAACCCCCCCAAAAAAAAACACGTCATTGGTCACATTATCATCAGCTTACACGTTAAACCAAGGTAAATCCACAGTACTTACATCTCCAGTACAAGAACGTAGCTGTGGGCCGTCTCGTAGGTGTCCAGCAGTCTGACCAGGTTTGGATGGTCCAGAGTCTGGAGGAGTCGGATCTCCTGCAGCACCTGGTCTCGACACAGCAGTTTCTTGTTGACATGTTTTGCTGCGATGGTGCGCTTACTGCCTCTCTGGTCACACCGCTTGGTCACTGAGAATCGCCCTCTGGAAAACCCCCCCAAAAAAACAGAGAGGAGAGTCACTGCAATGTTAAACTAGAAGTTTGCATTGACTTTGATGGGGTGGAACAGGCCGCAATGTTGACTTACCTTCCAAGCTCAGTGATCTCTGTGAAGTAAGACTCAAAACTACTTTTCCAGATGTCTTCACTACCGTTATTAGGAGCTGCAGAAGACATTCACGTACAGTTTTTAGACTCTGTCAGTTACGAAACATTGTAAAAGATAGGTGAAACATTGAACCACGACGCAAGTCTCACCTGACACTGTGAGGCCGGCGGAGGAGGTAACGGTGCCTGCTACATTCGTGGCCACACACGTGTAGACGCCGCTGTCCTCGAGAGACACTCGCAGGACATTCAGGGATGCCTCTCCTGTTTCACTGCAGTGACCCAGAGTCAAAGGGCAGCAGAGCATGAGGCACGCTACGGACATCAGAACAAGCTGACCTGAGGCGGGGTTGTACCTGTATGTGACGGTGTAGTGTCCGCTGTTGCTTAGAATGCTATTGTCAGGTCCACGCCATGAGACAGTGGCGCGAGGTCGGCCACACACCTTACACCTCAGGGTGACGCTGTCGCCACTCTCACATGAAGCGTCGCTGAGAGGGATGAGGAACTCCGGGGGGGCTGCATAAAAACAAGAGGAGGTTTTTGTATTTTGTGTTACCTTCATCTATTCTTTTCTTTTATAAATGCATTGACAGATTGAATTAAATCAGCGTACCATCATAGATGAAGTTGGGATTCAGAAGCTGAAGGGAAAGGAGATAGATTGAGTTCAAATATAAAAAAAAAGAAAAAAAAAAAACAGTGGCAGAGAGTGAATTGAGTTGAGCACCGTGGGACTCCTTCTGCTTCCTACCTTGACAGAGACCTTGTTAGCCAGGCCGTCCTGGGACTTGCGGTAGCCGTTTTCCAATTTTCTGCCATCTTTATCTCTTTTTTCAGACTTTCGTCGGATACGCAGCGCAGTGTGCCATGACAGTGATTTTCTACACCAAAAGAGGGGACAATGTTGAGAATGTTTTACTTTTAAAGATTTGAAAATATGTTTGCTTAATATCCTGTCACAAGTAGAGCTATTGGTACAGTCATGTTGCCTTGACAAAAAAAAACAAAAAAACAAAAACCTTGCCATGTGAAAGTATAACTGAGAAAAGACTCAAAGCTGGCAATTTTTAGTTTTTGAGAATGTTTTTTAGATAAGCATTTTTACAAAGAAAGTATTTGCTGACTGCCCTGAATGTAGCTGGAAAACTCTGTGATCCCATTGTCTAATCTCCATGACTGTCAATGTAATTTTTATTTTATTTCACTTAGTATTTATTCAGACACAATTGCAAATCAGTATGAAACCTAGGAAAAAATGGCCACAAAATTCTGCTTGGTACGTCTCTCATCAGGTGCTTTTCACATACTATTTATACCAAACAAACAAAAAAAATCTCTTACTTGATGGTTCCTTCAGGGAGGTCGGGTGTGGTGGAGGATGAGGTATGTCCCAAGACATAGCCAGGGATCCAACCTTCAGCCGCAGGGGAGTGCTCGTTGGCGGCCCGGTACACCAAGAACATGTTCTGCTGGTTGCTGGCGAGCATTTGGACCACCTCACCCTGCACCACGCTGATCTCATCCTCCTTCACCGCCACATAGTCCTGGGTCACCAACATGGTGGACACACTGCTGCTGCTGCTACTGCTTTCACTCTGCTGGAGAAGAGGATTGTGGAACTTAGCGCACAATTAAACATTCCTGAAAGTAAACGTTAAAATTAAAACATTCTTCAAAGGAAAGTTGGTCAATAAGCCATCAAATGTGTGATTTTACTGATGGAAACATTTTATTGAATGCATGCGGCTACAAAAGCATTGCAAAATCCCCTTTTTTTTGAAAAAAAAAATAAAATCTTGCAATTGCATGGATGTTATCATTCAAAGTGAGGTTCGACAAGTCGTGACGCAGAAGTGGTGATCCTCAGGTGAGAGGCGCTGAAATGTTCAAATGTTTTTGTGCTAAAGGAATGAAACTAAAGCAATAAAAAGAAGGTGGATACAGAAGAGACGATAAGAAAAACAGAGTTGTTGCAGACGTGCTGTCCGACAGCTCCCTGATCAGTGAGATCATTGATTTCACTTATCACACAGAAGAAAGAGAGAAAGTGTTGCCCTGCACCCTCTGATAAGTGTCTGAAAATCACAGCTGAAAAGCAAACACCCAGTGCAGAGAGAGCATCTCACAAAGAAGATATGACAGGTGCCCTGTGAGTCAGATCTGTTAGTAAACTCATGGAGAGCCCAAATATTCTCCACTACTGCTGTCAGTGAATTAGTACACGCTGGTCGGTAGATGTTAATCTCCAGTCAGTGTTTCAGTAGTTGTAGTTGTTGCATGTAGAAGCCATTCTCAGAGCCAGCAGCAGGGTGGCTGGTTGAAAGCCAGTCAGTAGGTTAGGTAGTGGTTAGTGACTAGTGAGGAGCGCAGAGGCTCCTTGAGAGTCGTGACCTTGTCTTGACGTCTTACCCCATTGCTGTGGGTGGATGTTACCGACTGCTCACTGGTGGAGGAGCAGGTGCTCATTCTGTCTGTTTCCTTACTGTGGCTGGAGTTGCGGAGAAAAGGCAGCATTCCTCTGCCCAGGGTGTCCCCTCCACCGCTATTGTCACTGGGGAAGGAGAAGGAACCGGGCCTGCCGGCTGGAGAGGGAGGCATAGGGGGAACGACAGCCCAGAAAGGATTCCCTTTATGTGCCGGGCTTGAAGGGATGAATGGTTCCTTTGCTCCTCCAAGGATTTGAGGGGATATAAGCGGGGAAACTGTCCCAACTCGAGGGCTTCTGAGGGAAAAACTCAGAGGAGCCACTGGCATCTGTGGCACTGCAGTTTTTTGATGTGTCTGTGTTTCCTCGTAGACCCCAAAAGTCTGTTTCAGACCCCCGTCCGTGTTATCTGCTGGCCTGTTACTGTTATTATAGTTACTCCCTTGCGAACTGTCCAACCTCTTCAGAGTGAAGACCTCAGAGGCTAGCAGCTCTCCATTAGTTGGGCTGTCTGAATACGGGTAAGAGGGAAGGGAAGGGTGGCTGTGGGACCACATACCTGCTGATCTGTCAGGCCCCTCGGGGCCTGGGGGGTGGTGGTGGTGAACGGGCTGGGGGAGCCGTGAGGATGGCTGTGGGATACGAGACGGGCGGGAGCGAGGGCCGCACAGGGAGGAGGAGTTGCCCCCTGATCCTCCAGAGCCACCGCCTCCTCCGCCTCCTCCTCCTCCTCCTCCCCCCATGCTGGAGGTGCTGTTGGTGCTGCTACCTCCCGTACTGCTGCTGCTACTGCAGGGGGGTCCTCCACCTCCCACGTGGTTCCTCTGGTACTCTATGGGTGACGTTAAAGCTGTGGGACAAAAAATAAATAAATAAATACAATTTTCTCAAGTTGTTAAGTGCATTTTGAACGTTTTCACATTTTTTCACAACGTCCCAGATATTTTACTGATCTATTATGTGACAAAAAAAAAAGTATTGCACAACCGTGACATAGGAGGAAAAAGGACAAATGGGTTTTCTCATTTTTAATAGATGCATTCTGAAAAGCTTGATTTGTTTGAGTGTATTATAAGCCCAAGGTGGCTTAATGGTGTATGGCACAAAAAAAAAACAAACAAAAAAAAAAAATAAACAAAACAAAACAAAAAAAAAAAAATAATTAGAAAAGAAAAAAAAACAGCAATACTAAAATACAGACAACAAAATAACAAAATAAAAAACAAATACAAAAAA
>CAEFZX010023512.1:0-102076 GCA_903066825.1 Alfaro cultratus | reverse complement strand
GAATGGTCCGGTACGAGTCGGTTGTATGGGAGATTTTCTCCATAGACAAAATAGTGTACCAAACTGGACCAACCACTCAGTGGAAAGAAGGCATTAGTCTAGTCTTTCCACATATTCTCAGTTGGCTTTAATGCTGGACTTTGACTAAGCCATTCTAACAAGTTAATATGATTTGAGCTAAGCTATTCCATTGTAGGTCTGGTTGTATACTTATGGGTCAAGCTATATCCTACTTTCAAGTCTTTGCAGACTCTATTAGGTTTTCTTCCAGGATTGCCCTGTATTTCCAAAATCAACACCTTCTTTGTTTCTTGCCAATGATTAAACAGTAAGGTGCTGTAAACACTATGGTTCAACATGGCGTGTTCTGGGTCATGTCCAGTATTAGTTTTCAGCTCCAGAAGGTCCGTTTTCGTCTCATTTGATCAGAGCACATTTGCCACTTCCTCTACATGGTTTGTTGATGGCTGTATGACGAGTGTCTACATTTTCCAGAAAAACGTTCTGAGTTATCAGTAGTGAACTGAGTGTGGAAATGTATGCAGCTCCACAGCAGATCCATGACTTGAAAACACATATCTCTATAGTTACTAAGTACTTCCAATAGGGCAATGGCCAGCGGGATGTTGCAAAAGGCTAAAAAGTCCAGAGATATACGGTGAACGATTCATTTATCCATGAGTTTGCCATTACATGAGCACATTTTAAAGCATTGACACTGTGCCCAGGATAAGAGCTTATTTACATCAATCTGCATATTTAAATGTAGGGAGGTCTCAAGGGAGGAATCTGGTAATCTCACATGTGCTCTTAATTTCACAATAACTGGAATGTACTAAGAAAGTGTGCATTACCATGCACACACAGCTTAATACATCTATATTATTTTGTGATGTGCATTTTTCATGATTTAACCACAATCATCAGTTTAGTTACAAGTGTTTGAACATGGGACCACTTATCTGTAAAGCACATCTCTTTCAGGCTCACAATGGGCTTCTTGACTGCTTCTGATTAACGCTGTACAATATCTTAGTAGGTGTGTAGTTGTACCATACACTTTCAGTGTTGGGATATTGTTGTCCAAAACCTGGTGGTCAGTTGATTCCAAAGCACAAGGAGAAATAGTGAATGTGTTGTAAATTTAGCATACAGGTTTGTTTGAACATTGCCAAGACGGAAAGACAAGTTCACTGACCTTAGAGATGCCAACTGTTGCTTTACGTCAATGTAAGAAGAGTTTTATGTAAAGTCTTTTGGCATCTGCATTGAGAAGAGTTACATTTCAGACTGGTACCAATTCTCCCGGGGGTAGACATCCAAGCAAATTAACTCCAAGGTCAGACCTCACAGCTGGAATCATCAGAATGCAGAAATGATAGGAATCACCTATTTATGGAAGTTGGGAAGCTGAAATACCTACACGTGATAGTGCTTGACACACTATTGGAGGGTGTTTGCAAATCAGCCAATTCAGGAGCACCATTCACTTTTCTTGGTGCTCCTGAAAAGTGAATATACTGTATATACAATCAAGTATAGCCAATAAGGATGACCATGGATGTTGGCTCCTGCGGTATTGCTAAGACTGCTTCCCCTGTGAGTATCAAGGTATATTTAGTGTCTGAACTATAAAAATACACATTTACATTTTAGAGGTGTTCCTGAATTTTAGCTATTCACTGGGCATTTACAGAGTTCAACTTGCATACTAACACATCGGTGACTGTGGTGACCATAATTTAAGATATGTGTCAGTGACGTCTCACTAACCACCTTTTAAAAGAGGATGGTGTTAAGTTTACTGCGTGCAACACCAGAGGCAATTCTGTAGTCATCATCAAACTCCACTTTGAACACTCAGCCAAGCCAACTTCACTGAAATGCTTCATTGTACAGGCTTTGATGTGTGAAGGCTGCGATCCAAAAGGTTTGAGGCAACAACAAATGGTGTAAGTCAAACTCTGTGCTCCACCATGTAAATACATCTATGTTAGATTCAGAGAGGTTTGATCGCTTTGGTTCCCATTAGTATATTTTTCCTGTTTAATCTCAGCTCACACCAATCTAGATGTAGAGATCTACTAGATGTTTAAAGCCTGACGTAGTTGCCTGTTATCTTTCATTTTAAAACCAAGTAATTCTTGATTTTAGGCCAGATGTCTAAGGATGAACTGACCCTACTTTGAAGAATTTGCAGGGATACTGCATATTGCAGTATGACTCCACTTGGCCACCGTGTGTATTTTGTTTAATTCTTTGATACTTTTTTGATTTAAGAAAAAATCCGGTAGCTAAGCTAACTTAATACTGCTATTTTACGTTACAAGATTTTATGCCCAAACCTATTTTTATTGAAATATAAACTGATGAAATTTGACACAGTTTGAAACCTTATTGCTGGGTTTCAGACATGTGACCCGAATGATGTGTGAAATTCAGATGGAGGTCCGAAAGTGGATTTCTCTGGTTCAAGACAGAGCAAACGGGCTGCATTTACTTCTTGCCCTCCATCTGCATTGGGTGACGTCGATGCTACGTCATCTGAAACCTAGCAATAGAATAATTTTAAATAAATGTTCTATTTTCTTTACACCAGATGTATCTCAGTTCAGTGGCCACATCCTTTAAAGTCTGAGCACGTCGTACCGAAGGTACGATGACGTGCTCAATAAACTGTCTCAGAGATCATCAGGACAACTTTGCAGTTCAACTCTTTATGCTAAGCTTTTTTCTTAGCGTAAAGCACACTGAAGCTTTTATCAAGATGGCCACCTTTTTACAGGTGTAAAATACTCTGTGGCATGGAGGCACAAGAATGAATCCATTTATTCATCTGGCATAACCTGCGATCTGAATGGAATATGGTTCCTCCTGTGTTGGGCTGTGAAAACTGTAGTTTTTCAATATGGGTTTAAGACATTATTTTCCATGTTCTCCCTCTTCATTCCTGTTCTCTTGATGTTGTTTGGGTCATTTTGGAGAAGATGAGTCTGCAGAAGAGGGTGACTCCTTTGCAGCAAAAAGTATAATTTTTACTTGCAGTTGTTAATACATGCAAAGTTAAAAGAAATAAATAAAATGTTTGTTGCTTTTTGTGCCAACTGTGATATCTTATTTCCTCTATTTAGGACAGCAAATATCCAGAGTCAGGGGAAGGAGTTAGTGGGAAGCCCCCTGCTGAGAACTGGCCCTGGTTTGTTGTCATGGACACAGCCACTGTCTTTTCCTCTGGTCAGACACACAGTTTAAACAGAATCTCTAGACTGGATAGAAAAATTGAAAAACTTGACCTGAAAAATTGGAATCGACTCACTAGACAGTTAAAGATTTGTATCTCTGCTGATTGGACAAAGTCTCACGCAATGGAAACTAGACAAACAGGCAAATTAGTCTTTTTGTTTTGTGAACTGGGTAACAATAAATTGGAGTCCTCCTTCCTGCTAGCTGACCGCTAGTGAGCAGCAGCAACAGGTGGGAGAAGGGCGATGCTACAGTTCTTTTAACTGGTGAACATCCTGGTTTTATTCTGGATTATTTTAGTTTGTTTTGCAATTTTGAAAGTGCTACTTTGTAAAGCTTTGGTATACGTCTGTCTATAGTTTCCCTTACATGAGGTGATTAAGCTCTTGGCTTTTGATCACTGTGATGGCCAAATCCGTGGCCACACCCTGATGTCAATAAAAGATGGGGGCCGGGGCCAGCAAACTAAGTGCTGATTGGACTGTACCATTAGTTCCTGCTGGCAGGGGGAATGGGTAGTTTTTTGTTTAGATAAGTTTCATATTTAAGTAAATATTAGTATTTTATTTGAAGTCTGATATTTTTGATTTTCATTATTGGGTCTTTAGTTTAGTCAAACTGAGCTGCCCTGTTATTTGTTTTTGTGTTATTTGTATTCTTTTTAGTTTCCCCTATTGTGTCTTGGTCTGATCAGCCAGTATTCAAACCCCTGTGTGTCATTTCTTGTTAGGTCAGTTATGTTTGTTTGTTTGTGCAGCCAGTTTGGTTATATCGTTTGCCTGAGTTCAGTTTTGTTCATTTGACCTCTTTTATGAGCTCAGTTTATCTTTTTTACTTTATAATTTTTGGGTTAAAATAAAAAACCCATTTTTCTAAATACATCCTGTGACTCCTCCTGTTTTAACTCGGTCCAGCACAACCACTAAAATATGAATGAAATTCTCTTCAGAAAGCCGGTTGACTTTTATGTTGAAGATAGTGCTTTTGGCTGAGCTTTCATCATCACAAGAACACCTACAGTAGTCCTGAACCCCGTTTTGATTGATGACCCCCAGCGCTTCTTACTGTGACTCTACACAACAATAAGTCAACCTTCTGTCCCGTCCTGTCCCTGTGCCATCCATTCCATTTTCCTCCCTTCTTTTATCTTCCACTCCCTGCCCATCCAGCCACTATATCAATCTGTGACTCAGTGTTTCAGAGCCGTGGGGAGTCTGGCAGCATGTCTGCCACTTCATCATTGACCTTCCTCCTCCATCTTCTCCTCCTCCTACATTATCCTCTTCCCCGCTGAATGTCTTTCCTTCATTTGCTCATTTTTGCTCATTTCCTTCCCGTCTCCCTTCCCTTTCTTCCTAACTTCCCCCCTTCATTCTCTGTGACCTTTTCTCTCCCTTTCTCTATTCCTTTCTCTGCTGATTGGTATTTTCCACTTCTCCAATTTTAGCTGATATATATGGACTGCTGGTTTGCACAGACTTCCTGTTTGCCTTTTTTTTTTAAGGTGCGGCTGTGCAGTATTGTATGTTATCTCTATTGGTGAGTAATTCATACTGTGCATGTGCTTAGATTAGTTTCACTGCGAACTCAAAATGGTGGCTGAAATAGAACACCATGGAGTAGAAGTGTGTAGTACTGCATATTTTGGTATTGATCTGACACCAAGTAAATACAATGGCAGTATTACTGGTTTTGATATCAACACAAATACCTTTATCCTTTAGGTTCACATGATAAGTCGTTAAATATCCATCCCATCATCCTCCAAGCACTTCCTGCTGTATTCTTCTTTGTGGCGCAACAGCAACATCTGATCAGGTGACTCGTGTGATGCAAAAAAGAGGTGCTTCCACTGTATAAACCAATTTTGATTCGGCCAAAACAAATACCTCATCATAGCGTCAAACTGTTTTATTGGAAAACAAAAGACTCCTTCGAAATTGGTTTTTCCTCTCCAAGCAGATTTATATTTGAAATGTCAAATTGTGCAATTATATGGTCAACAGAAACCCAGCTTGTGAAACTCTTTTTATTTTATGGCTAGAACTTGTAATAGTGCCAGAGGCTACATAGCCATCACCTCACCTGTTCTGACATAGTTAAAGTTTCTCATACCAACATTTCATAAAGTGGTTTTGTCCTGAAAAGTGTGCTGCATCATCGTAGAGCTCTATCTTATTTAAACAGATGTTGCACAGCCACGACATAATGAGTTTATCTGCTGCCAACGTTACAAAGTGGCTTTAAATCACGATGCCATCACTGCCAAAAAGCCATTTTCATCAAGCTAGAAACCCAGTGCACCAGGCTTCATCCAGCACATAAACAAATCCATCAACAACAAGTCAGCTTTACTTTTAGCCTTCCTTTTACAAGACAAATTTCTGCGTAAATGTTTAGCTGACTTTACATTGTGCAGAGTGGCGTCTTGCATTTGCATTGCATAGCATCCAAACCAGAGTAATTTATCAGGAATAGATTTTTTTTTGTCACATCACTTTAGTTTGCCAATTATCCCAAGATGCTCCCATATTTTATCAAAGCACTTTATGGAGAATTTGTTACTACTCATCTGGTTAATAACTTCCTCATCTTTTGACCTCTACGTTTTTCTACTCTTACAACCTTTCTTACTCTCATCCCTTTATCTTTTCTCCCTCATCCTTTCAATTATCCATCAAAGAAGCCCTCCACCTACCAAGTCATCCTTTATCCGTTTTATCTCGATTCTTATCTCATTCCAACCCAATTCATCTTTCTCTAACTCCCCCTCTTCCAAATCCCTGGGATTAGACCTGCTCCTTTAACTCCTTTATTCCATCATCTACTTTTCCAGTTCCTGTGCAGGTAACTTTCTTCCACTCATTACTGCGATTTCAGAGTTGGGTTTGCATGGCAATCATTGCACACGCAGTGGTGGTTACATCTCTGTCCATTCTGAAAACCAGCCACTGATCTGATTGACAGGCCAGCACCAACCAGAGCGACAAATGAGAAACAGACTGCTCACTTGTCTTAGCATTGGAGAGTGTAGTGGCTAGCATGCCTAGGCTGCGGTTAGCATTGAAGAGACCAATGATTTTATCAAAAAAAAAGGTTGATATGTAGAATCTATAAGTAGCATGCACTACATACACGGTCATATGTTCTTCTGACAGAATTTCCACCAGGTGACCAGTGTAGGCACGCTAGTCATTAGCCTCTCCAATGCTAACTCAAGTGAATACTCTCCTTCTCACTTCTGAGCGCTGACTACTCAGTTACCGGACCAACCAATCCATCAGGTTAGTAACTTTCTCGTGAATAGAAGGTCTCCTGCGACAAAGATGTATCCACCATTGGGTACGCAATAGTCTTAATTTTGACTCTTAATACCACAGCACAGGATTGATCCAACTTACTATATAAATGTGGCTCCATCTCAACATGTCTTCACTTGAACAGTTTACACCTAGGAAGAGGGAAAGAACAGAACCTCAATCGACTTTTCAAGTGTTACAACACCGCTGCATCTCTTTCATCCACCATGAATCTGATGAAATAGTCTAATAACTTTTCATGGCATTGTAGGTGGGGGCTGCAGGGAATCTGGAGAAGAGCAGCTTACCTGCAACACGCAAAGAGAGGCAAGTCTCTGTCGCTCTTCACTGGTAGAAACTACTACTTTCATGTTAAACTATTTTAACATGAAATGTCAAAGTTGTATAATACTTTTGAAAACCACAGTAGCTACCTTACAAATAAGAAAACACACATGGGCCCCCTTCTGTCTCTTCCCCAATCAGGGAAGAAACAGATTTCTGTGACCAGAACCGACAGGAAAATTACTGATCCAAGCTTTGAATTATAGCCTAAAATTAATTTTTGTTTACAGCTCTTCCAGACAAAAGAAAAAAAAAAGACTGAAACTGAATTGTACATTGTCTGCAGTGGCGACCTTGGAAACTTTTGCTCCGACAAAGACGGACAGCCTTTCCATGGCCTTATCTGCCTTAGACATGGCTGGAGGTGACAACCATGACCCATATGACAGAATTATTACTACACCACTTGCATTTTGCTGTCATCCGTTGTTTGAGGGTATGAAAAATATCTGAAAATCCTTCATTTCTGATTCTGTAGAACGCGTAGAGGACAAGAGAGGAACAATGCAATAGTAGAGGAGCCCAGTGAAGCAGCAAATACCCTTAAGGATGTTAAAAAAGGATAAAAAAAAACAAAAAACTGGTAGGAAAAAAAAGACAATGCTTTCTATTACCAGTGGATGTACTTTATTGTGCTATTTTCTTTATTAGACAGAAAATGATGAGCAATTATGTCTGAACTGAGAGAATCAAGCCTGTGATCTTCGAAGAGAAAGAAAGTAATGAGCTGCTACTAAACACCGTTGATCTCTAATGCAACGTTTTACAGGATGGGAATTCTTTCTTCTCTTATGTTTCAGTTCTAATATTCATCCCTTCCACTGATTTGTAGAGCACAGAAAAGTGTTTCTCAATTTAGTTTTCTGTTTTTCCTTTTGGTTTTTATCACACCCAGAGCGGTCAGCTAATCAAAAATAACATGAGTGTAAAAAAATTATGCCTTTTTAAAATTATGATTTTATTTAAAAGGGGACAATAAGATGACCTTGTGTGAACCTTCCCAGGACTGGCCAACCTACCAAAACTACTCCACGAACACATCGATGACTCATCCAGGAGGTCAGAAATAGTTCAGGCCTTTTTCTCTCTGTTAAAGTCAAAACTTATGATTTAATAATAAGAAATGTACTGGACAAAAATGGCCTACATGGCAGCTCTCCAAGGTGAAAACCACTGCTGTGTGACAAAAACACAAGTGTCCCTCTAACATTTATCCAAAAACATCTTCATGATCCCTAAACAGACAACTTTTCCCCCAGATATTCCTCCTATAGCGTCTGGTGTAAAGCAAACATAGCATTCCAGAAAGAGGACTTTGTGAACATTGCTGCCACAGAGCATTTCCACATAAAACATACCAACAAACCTCTGACCAATCACACAACAGTTTGTACAGCGCTCTGGCGAATTAGTTCCACCAGGACCTGATGTAAAGATGAGAGCCGGATGTTTCTCTGTCAAGAAAATTATTCAATTTTCGTCAAGTCAATCAGATCCGATTTAGGCACTTCAGTTCTTCAGAGGTTCTTGGTGCAGCGCCACCTCAGGCAAGGGGTTGAACAGGTTTTTACAAAGGCTTTGGTTGGTTTGACTCAGTGCAGTGTGGAAGCGAACCGCACCAGCTGAAAGTGTAACAAATGTTGCCATTTTGGTCTCTGGTGTGACTCGGTACCATCAGGTGTGAAAACACATTTTAATAAATCTGGGGTAATAAAAACTTCCTCTATGTATAAGACTCTTTGCAAGTCTTTGGAAACACTTAGTGACAACTTTTGTCGCCAGAAGTTGCCCAAACAATTAAGTTGAGAGATTTTTTTTTTTGTTTCACAAATTAAGTAATTTAAAAACAGCATTGCAGAGTTATTCTAAACTAAAATTAGTTTGAAGATCAATAAGCCAAAATAAAGTGCACTGTGAAGTCCATTGTAGTGAACAGTTTGAATTCTTGTGCTAAAGTCTTGAGACTGTGTTGAACTTAAGGTTGATGTCACGTCTCTTCAGAGTTCTGCAGCTGTAAGGATAGATAACAATGAGTCTAGTCCTCACAGCAGCCTGCTTCTCACAGTCTGTCTTTTAAATACTTTTGGACTTCTTCTGTCCTTGGGTAAGAAAGACATGCTTTGAACTCTTTAAGTCAGAGCTGAGTCTCTGACAGAGCCTTCTGGCACTCTGTTTGCTCTCATCCTGTACAAGATTCCTAATAAACCTGACACGGTGCTTTTCACCTTAATAGTGCTTGAAGAAATTAATTTATTCCACAGCATGTTTAAGTGTAAGGCCAGATCTCTCTTCCTATCCATATGCTTGCACTTAGACTTACCCGTGTCCCTTTGGACTTACTTCAAACAGCCATTAAAATACTTCACAACAAAACGGTTTACTCATCTATGTGGCTGATGCGTCATCAGTGGTGGATTTTTAATGTTCACCCCCAAAAATATAAATTTTTAAGATGAAAGAAGCTTGATTTTTTTAGCTAGCAAAGTCTGACATAAGGTTTAACAACCGTATCCTGCATTTTTAGTTGAACTCTTGAATAGTTGCAGTCAAAGCAACTGAGTCATTGGCAACACATTGTTTTAATTCCGACGTTCAATTGGGATGTAGCGTAGCTGAACGTCCGTTCCACTTTAAGGCAACTGGTTTGCGTACGGATTAGCCGGCTTCTCAGACCGCGTTAGCCTGATGGTGCTCATTTCCATCTCAGCAGGAAACCTTTGAATTGAACTTCGGTGTCCCTCATTGAGTCCCAGTTTCTCTCACAGCAGGACATGCACAAACACCATTACTTTACAAACCAACAGCGTTGGTCAGAGCCGCTGACAGACAGGAGGGGGAAGAGGACGCTGGAAGGATGAGAAGTCACTTTGTAGGCACCGCCGGGAGAAGAGACGCCTTCAGCATATGGAAGTCTTTCATTTCGGGTACAAATTTAATATTCAATAAAAAAAAAAAAAGACAGGACTACATCTTTAAGTGAGACCACATCACACATCAAGACCGCAAAATACTAAGAAAATGGACAATTTCAATGTTAATATCAGATTTATTCAGCCTCCTGCATCATCACTACCTTCCAATAAAATTATGCAAACATAATACCTACATGAATATTTAATAAACCTGTAAATAAAAATATTCACTGGTAATCAAGCACTTCATTAGACAATTTGTGAGTTAGAATGTGTTTCTGGGACCAGGCTTCCGGTTACAATAAAAAACAGCATCAATTGGTACATGGTGGTTGTCATAGCAACAGAAGACAAGTACATGCCCAGCTCTGGTAGATGTCCTTTTATTTTTGTGTCTGAATAATTATCTAATTTTTAGTATTTGTGTTATTTCAGTGGCATAACAGCTGAAATACTTGTCAAAGCAGTAAAACACACAGCGTGCTCTCGCTCCGTCATGTATGTGTCTGACATTTCTTCTGTTTTAGACACAAGTGTATAAGTTTGTGAAAATAGGCTCGTATACTTTGTACCATAAGTTTAACGATTATATTTCAGAGTTGTGGTAGCTATCCTTCAGTTTTGAGTCAAAGCGGAATGATTAAAACAAAAAAACCTGTTTGGAAATACAAGTTTCTGCCGACATCAAAGTTGGTTTCAACACAGCAGTGGCTAATCTTTGGTTCTCAAACACTGGGAAAAGACAGAGGGATTACACTGCAGAGCCGATGGATTAAAATAAAAATGTGCCGTTGCCGTTTCACAGGACAAGAGGATCCTAGAGAACTATGATTTTGGTCAATGGAAACCGAGGACTTGACGAAAAGAGAACCTGATTAATGCTTGCAGTGTTGACTGAACGCTGCATGAATAAATGAGCCTATTGGGAGCTAATTTTCCTGTGTGTGTGCATTTTTAATGAATCTATTTTCGAGGACTCTGCTCATTATGACTCTCCAGTTATATGGGGATTTTCTGAAAGACTGGATAAATGTTTAGGATAAACTTAAAGTACAAATCAGTGCAACAGAAAAGAGATTAACACAAGACAAACCGTATACCTACACCTTAAGGCTATGTAAAGCAAAAGATTGCATTAATCATTGATCTACGCCTGAAACCAAATAACTAGTCGTACCTTTCACCCACTGGCTGTTCGCTCCAGGACTTCATAAAAAACTAAACGATCAGTTAGGAAGAGGGTGAATATTCTGAATATTCAAGAGATACAATAAGCATTAGCAACAGAAAAAAGCAAAACAGCCTTCAACATTTCATACATGGCAAAACCTCCATTCAAAATGGTTGACAAGTTTAAGTCCACGCAAAAACCTAAGATGAAGAGTTTAAAAATTATGCAGAAGAGTTTTTACAAAGGTAAACAGCATAGTCATATGTTGCATAGGTACAGGGAGAAGCTAAATTTATGACTTAAAGCTCAACGGAGTCGTGTGTATGATACAATTAGTATTTTATCTAACAAGGCAATGGCTGTGGATCACCAACTACTGTTTCATAACATACATTTACTCAATGTAACATGGTACCAAAAGTGTAAAGGTTCAAACTAACTAAAACGTAGGCTGTCACTAGCATGTTAAGCAGCATTACTCCGTTCAGTGTTGTGTTTCATCAAGGACTAGCAAGTTGGGTAACAATAACTTACTCCATTCAGTATGATGAGGCTTATCTTATGTGAAGTTTAGCTAAAATGTTAGCGTGAGCCTAATGCTAACTGTAGTACAATGTCTAACAATAGTAAGTTTGTTAACAATACCGTACCCCACTTAAAACGCCTACAATCATCGTGTAACTATTTTATCTCAACAAAACGAAGAATATTCCAGTGAAACTCAGTTTGTTGAAATTGTACAAAACTATGTGAAATATGTGGGTAAAATGGGTGAAAGCTGTGAGCCATGGCTGTTAACGTCACTTTCATTTCGACTCGAAGAAACAGTTGCGGCAGAAAGTCCTGATAAAACTACCCACAAACTGTAACGATATGACAGAGTTCTTTGAATTCCTCAGCACATTACAAATCTAGCGATTTCTTTGAAAACCTGTCACTTTACGTAAAGACCTACTGTTTTCAACAAATAGGAGGATCCAATTGCCTAAGCAACGTTCGACCGAAGGGGCCAGCACTGAAACTGTTTAGGCAGAAAAATGCAAAATGGAACAAATTTACACAAAATTGGCACAGAAACATAAAGATAAAATCCTAAATAACCTATTTAGACAGTTTGGCAGCAAGAAAAAACAGATTAAGAGTTACTTTAACGAAGCCTCAAGGCAGATATTTTGCCTAGAGGAATCCTAGCATTTCTTGATTACATACTTTGAGTGGTTAAAATGTACTGGTGTAAATTGTGTAAGACAGTTTCATTTTTAGCCATGTTGGGATAATGTGTGCGCAGCTACATAGGAGATACACAGACTCCATTTCTCTCTCCAAATGAAGACTTCCTCTGATTCTTGTGAGTCAATTAACAATTTACATGATGATTCTGACTAAAACAAACTATTATAGTACTATAAAATGCCATTAAGTACCTCCGGAACAATTCGTTTCCTGACTCTTTATCCAGTCCTGACAATTCAAAGACCAGGAATCTAACAAATCAAGCATCTGTAGGTCACTGCTGGTTAATCTGGATCACGTAGAAAGACTTTAGTTTATCATGAATGAGTTTTTGTCAGAAATAAACCACAACTCCTGTATCATTTCTAGGTACTTGTGGACACTTTCTGTTCTAAAACAAGGTTTACTGATGGAAACAATATACAATATAATATTGAGAAATTTCCATTAATGAATAGAAGATGTGTATGTTTTAAATTCATACACAAACTGTATGGATATTTACAAAAAATAAAGATATTTTTGGATAAATGTTTTCCACCACACATTTTATTTCTTTGTATTTGCAGCCAATTCAATGTTTAGGATCTGTTACCTCCTCCTGTTGTGATCCAATTAGCATCTAGAAAGATGAAATGCCTACAACATCCAAGCTATTATTCTTTTGTAAGGCACAGGCTAAAAGTGAGTTCGTTTATAGGCATTACATGTCTTCTAAATTTTGTTTGTGATGCTGCAGGAAGCATCTGAACTGGAGTTATTAAAACCACAGAAGGTAAAACAGATGATATGAAAGTCATTAAAAAATGGTTGAATTTCGATGTTTACCTGCTATGAATTCACTTCGACATCCATATGTAGACAAAAATGAGACGAGGCAACAGCATGTGAACATTTCTGAATAATTAAATGAATATTTGATGTGTTGTCCTAATTATTTTCACGAGTGTTTGCATGCCCACAGGGGCAACAAATCATGTACATCACATTTGTTGATGCACTAGTAATAATATTATTCATGGTACATTTCCTGCCTGTATGAGGATGTAAAAAAAAAAAATCATATTTCTTTTGACGAAAATATATTATGTTTAATAGTGTACAGAAATCTAGTTGTTTTTTCTGATATTGGCCCAGTTTGGTCTGCTATGCATCTGTTTTAAGTAATAAATCATAAAAAAAAAAATTGGTAGCATTTTGATCATTTTCTTTTACATCATAGATTGTTGGCCACATAATATCCCATTAAAATACACTTGAGTTTGTAGTTCTAACCAACATTATTATAGTTATCTAAAAAGAAAACCGAAATAGAGAAAACATTTTTGGTAACTTAATAAAAATTTCATTTTTATTTTATTGGTAATTAAATAAAAATGATAATTAATGGGGAAAACTATACAAAAACTAATTAAAGCATATTGAATCTATAGACACAATTCTCTTCACTTTCATTCTAATGAATCTACTTATAGCCTTTTAAACTGATGTGAAATAGATATTTTTCCCCCTCTCACAAGCGGCTTATGTCACCTGTTGGTAAATTACTTTACGGTATGTGACAGCACTTACGCTAGTCCACAAAATGGCGGCAGCAAATTTGTGCTGCCGCCATTTTGCCGCCAAAACACAACAGAGTGTATTTTGTCCAAAACACTCTGGTGTTTTCTGAAGAAAAAAACAGAGTGACTCAGTGTTTACATAATCATAACACAATACAACTTTTTGGTTTCTGTGCCCAAAAAATAATCAAAGTACAAAAAAATCTAAAACTACTACAACTGATAAAAAATAAACTAAAACTAGCTATAACTAATAAAAACCGGCAAACACACTAGTTTAAAGCTAACTGAATTAGACTAAAAGTCACAACAAAATAAAACTAAACTATTATGAAAGTTTAGTTTTGTATTCTAAACGTGATATCTTCACGTCATAAACAGTATCAGCTCATTTCGTTTTGCGATAACCCTTAAACGTGTTCTCTCGAAGCCCGATGAAACGTCATCAGACGTTGAACAAAGCCAACCCCTCCTCCTTACCTGCTTGCTCTGCAGTCCTAAACAACCAGAGTTCCTCTAATTGACATGCGGCATGCATGGGCAACTTTTTGGCAGCGCCAAGCCAACCTCTTGTCACTGTTGTGACCTTGAGAGACCTCTGACCCAGGCATCAGACCGGATATTACATGGGTCAGCGGTGGAGACAAAGAGCTCTGTGAAAAAAGAACCTGCTCCGATGGACGCCTCAGAGTAGGATCATAGATGCAGAGTCACACACAGGCACTCAGCTAGAAAACAGCAGATGGTTATGAGATTGTACTGTGGCGGACAGGGAGCCGTTTGGAAAGGCTGAGTCCAGCTTGCATTACATTAGAGGGACTGAACCGCGAACGCCGCTGCTCAAAATCGGCACTTCCTGTTGAGAATAAACTGCATGCATGAGAGACATGACCATTGCTAGCTATCTGGTCAGAGAATCCATGAAGACGTAAGAAGCAACTTGAGAGGAAAGTATTGTCTATGACATGTTAAGACATATACGTTGTCCATTACTGCTACAAAACAGAGAGAGAGAGCAAAACTTGAAATAGATAACAGACTGAATGGAATAAAGCAAAGTGATCCGTACAAGTTTCAGAGTTAACTTCAACAATCTGCAATTTCTTTCCACTCATAAACTTGTGACATAGTATTAAACACAGACTAAGATTAGTATTTTTTATTATGAGATTAAAGACATAATATTAGTAGAATAAAGATGCAAAATTACCAGAATGTCGCAAAATTGGTAGAAAAAAAAGTTGTTTTCATGAGGAAAAAGCTTTGATAGCGTTAACTGACATGACCGGGTACGACGAGTCTGTGTGGTTCTTGCTTTGAAATAGACTCAGTTGTTATCACAATGCTTTCAAAGTCCTGCTGCTGAAGTAAATTTTCTAAAGCAATACTAAAGTGTTACAAGATGCTAATTGAATTGCAGTTTGAGAATACAGTGGACCATTTTCCTTCAGCAGAAAATGGTCCATGTGGGTTTTAATTAAAAGTGTTATTCTTAAAAAATGTAAAAAACAACCATTTCTGAAGTATGTGTTAACTTGTCACCTTGGGTTCCCAATGAGTTACCTAGAATTTTGTAGTTGTAACACACAAAAATGAAAAATATCAAAGTTTGTGAATGTTTTTGCGAGGCATTGTCTTGACGAACCAGCAATTGTTTCCAACTCTGATGGTTCATGCAGGGGAAAAATGAGAAAAGAGACAAACAAAATGACATGTTGACATCATCGCTGAATTTCCCAGCATTGGTCCATTACAATTATCTGATTTTCTCCCCCAAACATCCAACAGCAGCCCAGTGATAAACTCCATCCACCAGTGAATCCTGTATTTGTGTAGCTTTGCACCTCACCAGGCTGTGTTTTGTGAACCTTTTTAATAAATCCGTGGTGCATCCACGTGTTGCGACTGCATCTGTGTGTTATCACTCTTCCGCTGGGATGTCCTCTTCTCATACGGCGACCTGCCAGCTCACAGCAGCAAAATGCTAGTGCAGGACTTCGTGAAAATGTTAGACCCCCCTAAGTGGGCGAGAAAGAACCACAAGAGTGAGTTTAACTTGCTTCTCTAATGCAGGAGTTTGTAGCCAGATTTTGAGACTTTAAAGTCAATTATTTCCATAAAATGTTGCCCAGAAGTATTGTAGTTTGAAGAAACCTGACCAGTATGTTCACCCATAATAGCATTTCATATCACTGTGCAGGAATTTCCTAATCAAAATGTTTATTCTTTCATATATAAGCAATGGACCAGTGCTTAGATAATGAACCTAAAATACATTTTAATAAAAAATATATTCATTCTTATATATGCAACAGACTTGTGCTTACATAAATCTATGATATACAATTTCTTATAACTGCCTGCTAATCTAAAATAAACTGCCCACCTGTTCAACTGACGGTGGCTAAGAATTGGCCCACCGCCAGGTAACGACTAAACTACTACAACAGGAATGTTAGCTACTAGCAGTAGCTAACATCTGAGTTAGCGGTAGTTAACAGCAACTTACTACCCATAGACACACAAAAGGTAATGCTTTGTGTTATGCGATTACTAATATCTTATTTATTTCTTGCTATTGAATTAATCGATGCATTTTTATGTATATTTGACATACCAAAGGTTGGCGTCTGTTGCGCCTCATTGTATTGCAGTAGCAGAGAGTTACCAGTAGGAGGCAGAGTGAGCTTGTAATCCCTCCAGTGTCTGCGAACCTGATGACCGTTTTCAGAACAGACTCCAGGAGGATTTGTGAAACACTTTTTGTTTCCGCCTCGTCATTCCTACCAGGTTGGCCAGATGTGTGCGTTACTCCAGGCGATGCTTCTCCTTGCTTCTATGTTCCGCTCCTCCGTCACGATGGCTTCAGCTGAGGTTTAGTCAGAAGTTTAGTTACTGACGTTACCAGGATGCCAGTGGATGAGGCTCGACATCACATCCAAACTTCATTGGCAGTTGAAGGGTGTCATAAAAAAAACCTGTTCATACATAATGTGAAGAACCATAAAAAAACTATAATAATTAAACTTCAGTCACATTGTACACAAATAAAATCACCATGAATAAAATATTTCAATTGTTGCATAAAGCTTGCATCCTTTCAACTTACAAATAAAAATTACCTCACCCTGAAATTAAACTGATGACCTCTCCCTGTAATTATTTAAATGTTTTACACATTTTTTAAATCATGTATTATTTAATTTTTTAAACAATTTTAATATGAAACTGTTACTGGCACCAGACTTGGAGGATCTGAGCCCTGTGTAGCCGCTACACTATGGATCACAGGGAGGAGGCAAGTTATTACAATCTTACCCCGGCCAGAGCTCATTTATTCTGAATTAAAGAAACTGAGACTGCAGAAGGACATTTATATAAGAAGATGATCTTCTGTTATTTCTTACCTGGAACAGTGAACTTGAGTCAAAAGCTCATTTGAAATTGGCTCCTAACAACAGGGCTGTAACGCAAGAAGCCTGGGTGGCTCCACACTCCGGCAGCAAGTGAGTGAACAAAGTAGCACTCTACACACCACTTAGTGTGAAATCTGCAGCCGGTTCGTTCCCCGGCTGTTTGTTCTCTGTGATTCCTCAGGAACACTGAGAGAGAGAGAGAAAAAACTCATATTGCAGCAGGGAGTAAGCAAGGCATAAATAAACCATATATTGGAAAACAAAAACCTTCTCATTCAGCTGAAGGAATCCTTTGTGCCTGTTGGTTTGCTTCCACCCTTCTGTGACAATGCTGGCTTTTTTTTAACAAACACAGGGCCTTGCAACAGCAGTATCAGGACCTCAAGCGTCAATGTATGTTATGAAGACTTCTGGTTGACACAGCCAAGTAGTACTTCACGGTAGTACTGGTGGCACTACTACCGCCTCGATTACATCTGGACCAACACCAGACCCCAAACAGCTGTTACTGGACACAGAGTTATGGAAATACTTACCAGATCACGCAGTCCGACCAGAGTTATGTGTCAGTCATTGTTTCATTTATGAAGCTGAGGACTCTGTCCTCTTGACCTGGGTGTGAACTAAACTTAAGAGAAAAAAATAAAATAATAAATCTGAAGGCTAGACCTGTGTTTCCCAACCCTGGTCCTCAAGGCACACTGCCCTGCACGTTTTAGGTATTTCCTTGCTTCACTCCAGCTGATTATCTGAAATATTTTAATAACATACAAGTTATTGTGTGAAAACAGGAGAGGTGCATTTGGAATAATACAATTAATATTTCTTGGCAGTGCACTAAACGTATTTCACATAAAAGCCAAAAAACGACAGCTCTACTTCAACATTAACGTTCTATCAAGATCTACCCAATTAGGTTGACATAAAACTGCTAACGTCTTACACCCCCTACAGTGTGTCACAGTACTGGAGATTCAGCAGGCAAATATCTACAGCTCCTGTCATGGACCAAGAAATTTATTCAGGACATGTTTCTCTTTCCCTCTGATACGTTCAGCTCTGTGGCTGCTTATCTTTGTTCTGCTGATCCGCCTCGGTGACTGTTCTTCTCTGCTGCCTCTTTGCTTCGAAGTAGACGTGGAGCCCAAAGGGAAGCTGGTTTAGATTCGTGTTCAGTGTGGGGATGACCCAAGCAGGCTTTGTTTCCCCAAATCTAAATAATATATTAATCAATTCATACTGAATTCCAGTCCGACAGCTGGATAAAATTAATTACAAAGATGCCATTTATATGGCTGAAAACTATGCATTCAGTATATCAATATAGCACGTTAGTAGCTTATCAGAGACGTTTGATAAGGTCACATCTTGGTTTCATGCTCAGCTGTTTGTTAACCCTCCATGTCAACAATGTTGACAGTGCAGTTGCAGTTCACTGTGGGTAAAGTGCAACTATTATTTATGTGTTGCATTAAATTGGCAGGTTCATAAGATACTAAGGACATTTGTTTATTTCCTAGGTTCACCTCCTCCACCGGAAGCACCAAAAAAGGCTTGACTTGGTCCCACCTCTGTCGCATGCTACTTAAAGACTAGATGATGCAAGTGCCGAGATCACCAGCCAATTGGGATTGGCGTAATGAGATAAATGCTTCTGAAGAATACACAGGAGGGGCGTATCCCATAGTGAGACATCAAAACCAATGCTATGCTACTGTTTTAAGCCAAATTACATAGGTTGTATCCCTCTGTCTTCCTCAGATTTTGTTTCCTGTTTCCGTGACCGCAGCCCTACACAACTATATTCCATCTCCTCCACTCCGATTGACTGGACTCCCATATTGTAGGTGGCTGCTGTTCAGGGTTCAGTCTTGCGTGTTGTTCTTTGAGTATCGACCTGTGAAGCGTGCATCTCTTGCCTACCTTTGTTCTGTGTTTCAGAATTGCTGATGCTGCCTCTGCTTTCTCCCCTCCTGTCAATCACTCCACGTCACCTCGTTGCCAGAATAATCTGGCTGCCAACCGTCAGACTGTCAGTCAGTTCCGCTCAATCTTTCACCCAGCACAGATCGGTGGATTAAATCACTGAAACAATCGCTTTTTCTTTGTCTGCCTGCAGGCCCAGCCTTTGACCTCTGAAACACTGACCCCATTGGTTTTCTCATAACAACAACTGATTGTTGTTTTTGGTTTATGAGCACAGCAGTTGCTAAATCCAATACCATATAAGTGTGAATGTTGTGAGATCTCATGGTTCACATTTTTCAGATAAAATCTCACAATATTTTTTGGCTGAATGAGTTTTATGTGGGGAGCAAAAAATGTTGATGTTGGCAGCCGAATGAGAACTAATAGAGGAACAGGAAGAGGTGTGCACAGTCAAAGGATTGAGCGTTTGTAGGTTGATGTCGACAGAGAAGTTTCTGATTTTTATAGGCCACTTTTTAGATATGTGGTTGAGATGGGGATTCTGGATAATGAAGCACTCATATGGGCCTTTCATTATGTATACTTCCAGCGAATTCAACAGTCTGCCAGTGAATTTGTTCAGCAGTGGAATCATTTTGCCCTAAGCTCAACGCCTCTAACACTGAGTCACAGGTTTGTTTTCTGAATCTCGGTTTGATGATTTAACCCTTTTTAACATAGAAAACTGTGGTGTTGAATATTCTGTTCCAGGTAATTTGAATAACAAACCAGAGCTCATCACATTCACATGGCCAATCAGTGACATCATGTTAGGCCCGCCCTCTTTCAACAGGAAGTCACCTGTCTTCCTAATGGTTTTCTTCCTTTTACTCTATGGTTCATGCAGATTTCAACCTGTGTTTAAAGAAATAGAACATGATGGTAAATCCTTCAACACTGGCTGCGGGCGGCAGCATGTGGGCATGGTAAACAGCGAATTCTAATCCCTCGTTGTTTGCATACTGTTTTCTGTCAATCACACATGCGTCATCTGATTTGAGCCAAACTTGTTAGGATTGACCTTTGTTAACCTCTGAAGAGCCCAGTGGCATTAAATTGCACTTCACCTCCACTGCGCACCCTGGGTTATTCCAACAACTATATCTTCTTAATACATCAGCGGATCTACACCAGATTTTTTGTGCATCCTCAGGAAAAACTGCTGAACACATCAGTGAACATCGCATAGTGTACGGGTGGGGGAACTGAGCGAGAGTGTGGACGTTGCTGGAGCTCTTTCATTTATTTTTGATTTCTCAAACATGCATAAAAGAATCAACACAACACTTCACGTATGTTTTTGATGAGGAAATAAAATGATAACATGATGTAAAGCTCATGTTAAATTTTACCTGTATTCTTGTATCTAGGCCCATCATTGCATTGTTTTTCTGCTGGTTGAAAGATAAACGCCTGCTTTTTCTTGTTGTCTTTTTTAACATTCTTCCACATATTTTCTAAATGTTTGAGGCAGGATGTCTGATGCAGAAGCTCTAGTTACTGGTGAAAGTTTTGGCCAGTTGTTGGCTACCACTAATTAAAAAGTTAGTTTCGCTAACACTAAAGCATCATACCAACATGAAGCTAATCCTAAAGGAGGAAAGGAAGTAAAACTGGCACGTAAACAGTCTTCATGCACTTCAAAATAAGAGCATAAATATAAATGTTTACTCAACCAAATGTTAACAAAACAGACAAGTCAATTAGCGCTTTAAAAATTATCTGGCAAAATGAATTTAGCACAAAACATTTTCTTAGCTAGCAATAGCGCTAAATGAAACATTTGCGGTACTATTAACGCATTAGCAGCCATGTGCCCACGACTGCTTTTGGGGAAAGGCGTCGTATTTTCTGAAGTCTTCCGAACTCGTCAGTGATGGTTTCTAGATATCTCATACATGAATAAATATATCCCAGCTGTTTTGAAACACTACAATAAAGTCTAGACATAATATTAGCAAAATGGCAGGGCGCCCTTAACCGCAGAGAAAAGGAAGCAGTCAAACCATTGGCTTATGTGGTGTGGATGTGGAGTGCACACTCTCCACACACAAGGTCCCCATTTCGGTAAACATTTGCTAATTCCACTGAGATATGTAATTAATGACTGCAGCCTTTAAATCAATACTCCAGATCCATACACTAACATTAGCCGGGCGACGTTATCCCCTTTTCTTCCAGCTCCCTCTCCTCCTCGGTCCTGCAGATGCTTTGTTCTCCTGTTAATTAGCAGCTTTGACAGAGAAAGTGAAAAGCTCTGAGACACGGTTAGTTGCTCCAGTGCTCCCCAGCTCCACCACGCAATCTGTTCTCATCAGCACAGAGAAACACGCCGCATACATCAGGCTACTAATATCAATCACATGTAAAAATGAATAAAAACAAAACAAAAAAACAAATTAGTATCTATCATAATCAGCATTTCGGTTCCTGGTCTTACTTAAGATTGGCTAAAAGAGCAGCAGCACCAAGAGGTGCTTCGTAAGTGAGACGGATGGCCGTCAGTGAGTCTTGGGTTTAGACGGGTTTCAGGCTGAGAGTTGGTATTGATGATGTGTGCTTGTGTGGGAGGAGGGGTAGAGAAAACTAATTAGTACTCTGGAGGAGTCATGTCGTCTATCTAACTGCATTCGCATCAAAGATTCATACTCTGCATTTATATCTGTCGACTGACCTGCTAAAGTGTGACTGGCAAAAAAATAATACACTGCGTTACTGCAATACGTGGTTTTAACCAACAAATCACAGCTGGAGAATCACATTAACATCACTGGATATATGATATACTTCACATATATAAAGTGTAGCATAGTAAGTCATCCATCATATTAACAAGTAGCATATTGTTGAAATTTACAGTAGTTGAGTTTCCATTAACGATGAACTTGAGCAAATCAACATGTATAAAATAAATTTGTTTAATAGAAACGCGGCAGTTTCAAAACGACCATAAAACTTTTTTGTGTTAGAATGAGGTGGTTTCTCTATGTATAGAAGTGGATGTATTTGGCAAAACTGCAATGGAAACGCTTTTTCTCGCATCGCGAGTCACGTGATCACCAACTGGACGTTAACCACTGGCGACAACCACGAAGGCAGTATGAGAATTATGTTTTTTTCTTTTTTCAGACAATGCGCAGCATTGTGCAGTTCATAAAAAGTTTAGTTTGTCACTCGAATCTTGTAAATTATCAACTGCAATTTCCCCAAAACGCCAGAAACGTAGATGTTCCCAAGAAGCAGGGCTTGTTGAGCCAACGCCTGAATCAGACGCCGATCTCTCCTCCGATGACTCATAGATGACGTAATGCTTTACATTGTTCATGACATTTCTTTTTATAAAAAAGTTTATTCACGTGTAACTTTCAATTAATTAATACAAACTCTGCAATTGTGAAATTGTTTCTTTTTAAAAGCAGAATAAACACAAAGATTTCCTCAGAGTTGTAATTCAAATGCAGCTATTGAAACAAAATTGCCTTTTGTTTCATTAGCTGCATTGCTAATTAGCTGCATTGCTAATGCAGCTAATTACTGATGAATTAGCTGCATTGTTAATTCATTAGCAATGCAGCTAATTACTAATAAATTAGCTGCATTGTTAATTGATTAGCAATGCAGCTAATTACTAATAAATTAGCTGCATTGTTAATTCATTAGCAATGCAGCTAATTACTAATAAATTAGCTGCATTGTTAATTGATTAGCAATGCAGCTAATTACTAATGAATTAGCTGCATTGTTAATTGATTAGCAATGCAGCTAATTGCAGCCAGTGCCGCAGCAATGCAGCAACACCACTGAGTGCGCCACAGTGCGGCCAGGGGCTGCACAGTGGCGCAGTTGGTAGCACTGTTGCCTTGCAGCAAGAAGGTCCTGGGTTCGATTCCCGGCCCGGGGTCTTTCTGCATGGAGTTAGCATGTTCTCCCTGTGCAAGGTGGGTTCTCTCCGGGTACTCCAGCTTCCTCCCACAGTCCAAAAACATGATTGTCAGGTTAATTGGTCTCTCTAAATTGTCCCTAGGTGTGTGTGTGTGTGTGTGTGCATGGTTGTTTGTCTCTGTGTTGCCCTGCGACAGACTGCGTTGTCCCTAATCCAAAATGTTACATCCAGCATTTTTTATTGCATCATTGAACGGTATCCTCATCCCCCTTGAAAACTGGAACAAAATGAAAGCAAAAGTTAACTTTAGTTTAAAATATAAACTATAAACTTAAATATGAGCTTGTTGCAGTGAACCGTGACAGCGCGTGGTCGCCTGAATTCACAACTGCCGCCCCCTCTACGGTATGACGCTCAGCTGAACCAAACAAAGAGCAACAGAATGTTCCAGATCATTCTACCTGCAGCTGATTTAACAGCACTAAACTACGGAGAGCAGGCTCCATGAAACATAAACAACATTTAACTCCCACACACTGGCTTCAAGGTGCAAATTAATGTAGACTTACACACAAAAACATACGTATAAATGAACACAAAGTGAATCCTAGCATTAAAAAACTTAGTTTTTTTAGCACTAACTTGTAAAAATCTGCCTTTATAACAAGGCAGCATATATATTTTCCACTACATAAATGTATATGCACAGTGGAATCAACACTGAGTTGACCCCGAGTCTAGTCTACATGGTTTGTTGTTGTCAGTGTTTGCTACTTCACATAAAATCTGAGAACTAATATAAAAAAGAAGAAATGAAAAATAAAATCAAGTAAGCAACTTTCTTTTCAACTCCTCACAATGTAGTGCTGCTGCTGTTGATTTTTCACTTAGGAAGGCCGTTGATTTGCTTGTAAATGACGTTTAATTTGAAATGTTGCTTTCTTTCTCAAATCCTTGTTATAGCTAAGTTAATGCTGTTATTTCTCTCCAAGGTTAAAACCTTATTGAGAGAGATTTGTACAATGTCTTTATGCTGTTTTTTTCTTTTTTGTATTTTACCGATGTAAGGCACTTTGAACTGCACTTTGAAACCATTATATATTGGTTTAAAATTAATTTAATATATATTGTGGGCTGCACAGTGGTGCAGTTGGTAGCACTGTTGCCTCGCAGCAAGAAGGTCCAGGGTTCAATTTCCGGCCCGGGGTCTTTCTGCATGGAGTTTGCATGAACCCACGCATGTTCTCCCTCTGCATGCGTGGGTTCTCACTCCCTGTGCATACTCCGGCTTCCTCCCACAGTCCAAAAACATGACTGTCGGGTTAATTGGCCTCTTTTAATTCTCCATAGGTGTGTGTGTGTGTGTGTGTGTGTGTGTGTGTGTGTGTGTGTGTGTGTGTGTGGTTGGTTGTCCTGTCTGTCTCTCTGTTGCTCTGCGACAGACTGGCGACCTGTCCAGGGTGACCCGCCTCTCGCCCGGAACGTAGCTGGAGAGACACCAGCACCTCCTGAACCCAGTAAGGGTGTTAGAAAATGGATGGATGGATGGATGGATGGATGGATGGATGGATATACCCATGAGACATTTATGACCATATTCCGCTTGATAAACTTCGAGATGAAAATAATTGTTGATTCAGGGATGTGAGTCCACCACACAGACTATGACACCACAAGTCATTTTTTCACAGTCTGTTCTCAAGGCATTCGCTCAAAATTCATAGTCAAACTTCAAGTCTCTCAAGAATGAAATACTCTACTTTTGATGAAAGTGACATTCCTGGATTCCTTTTGGTGGTTAATTGAAGGCTTATCCACTTTTTATTCCCGGACAGTGATTTTCACCTAAAGTCATCGTGTGTATTTTATGATTACTACACCAAGATAGAGATCCGAACAGCTGGAACTCTGTTCCCCTCGATGATTTCAGATCCCAGAATCCTAAATCCAGCCTGTGTAAGCGATCTGCTTCTGCTTAAGGAAGCCGATTTTATCGAACAGATTAAAACTGCATGCTTTCGTTTTGAAATATACACACACATGTTTTCTGAAGTTTCAGGCAGTGAGTGTGGTCTGCCTCCTTTCATCTCCTTCAGTTTTAAAACCATCGTTTTTTGTCCTTTCCTTTTAATTAATGCTTTCCCCCCATTCTATGCATTTCCCTGTGAATTTCCCAAATCATTCCTCTGGAGAGGGAGCAACAGCACAGCCATAATTAACCAGCCATTAGCTCACCGGTGTGCAGTCAGAAAGTGGGACATCTACCATGGTAGAATTAGCAAATGGCTTACTGGTTAATTACGTCGCACTACTGGTCTGTCCCATGGGGAGCTATCCATAAAATTAAACTTTGTCTTGCCCACTTTTTGTTTGGGTTTTGTCTGGCAATAGAGCAGCCAAAGACAATTGGAAAGGAGAAAATACACATTTTAGGCCAAGTATAAAGACATTCAAAATCTAAAGATCTGAGGGATGGTTTGTCAGTTCAAGATCAGATCAAGTCGTTTTGACTGACTTGACTGGTTGTTTGGGAGGTTTATGCAGCTCTCAAAGACACACCTGAATGAACAGTAAGACCAATGCAACTTGGGACCAACGTAGACATTTGTTCATAACGGACACACCATTGCACTAAACACAGGGATCCATGCAGTCCCTTTCTACCTGCACAGTTTTGGAGTGGTGATGATTTGGGCTTGATTTGCTGTCAGAAGATCTGAGCATCATTAAAAAGACCATGAACTTCTCTGTAGTATTCTAGACTCAAATGAGAGGCCATCAGTTGAAGCTTGGCCTATACTACATCATAAGAGGAAAATAAGTGAAGTGAAGAACCAAAAAACAAAACAACGTTAGGGTTTTAAGTATTAACCCTTATGCTTCAACGGGAACGCTCACGTTTGATACCTATTTGCAAACCGTTTTCAAATGCCGGTAGAATTTGAAAACGGTTCAAATTTGTTTTCAAATTTGAAAATTTGAAAACGAATAAGACAGCAATAATTTTTTTTGCATGTAAAACCGTAAGAGTTACACTTACTTTTCCGATGATTGACGTGCCCCAGACTGTTTCCTTTCACTGACGAGTTCACGGATTTATAATAAAAAGGTGAACGCAAAGACTTGATAAGACAAACCCAGACACGGGGTAAATCCCTATGCTTTATAGATCAGCAAAGGGATTTACAACACTTCCTGGGTTAGATCCCACATTTTCACACTGAAAGCATAAAATATCATGTTGAAAATAAAACAAGATTTTATTTTTTCCACGGAACTTCAAGCCACAAGCAATGGCTTTTGTTTTTCCCCTGTGGCTTTTATTGTTTTGTCTAGTCGCTTCTTGATTTTTCCCTCTAAAATATTTAGATACACGCAGCCAACAGGCACCAAACACCCCATACACTTATATAGAGACATTTATGGATCCACAAAGACCCAAAATCAAGAAATTTTATTGTATTCCAGTTCCATCGGCTGTCAAAGACTACAACCCCTTCTTGGGGAAGAGTGGACTTGTCAGACTAGCTGATTGGCTGAAAATGTTACATGACAGTCCTGCACTATTTCATTGATATCGCTGTTATAAACATCTATCTGCTTCACAAAGAGCTGTGTGGCCAGCAGGCTGTGACACACCAGGCCTTTCAGGAGCCAACTGAGCTTTGTGGAGAACTCTGGCAACCAGTCCTGACGATGAGCAATCTGCACTAACCTGTTGCCATCGCAGAGGAAGCATCTGGTCAAATCAAAGCAACATGGGCGCAGAAAGTCCAGGCCTTTGTGGAAAATGTCCTCCCTTCCTGTGTGAGGTGTGCAAACTTCCTCTCTGTTATTGTGGACAGGAGCTGCCACAAGGACTTCCTCAGCGGATACCCTAACACCAGATGTTAATGAGAAAAATAATAATAATGCCATTGTTAGAATGGAAACATTTCTATTTGTTTTTGTTACATTTTATAAAACTGGCTCTAAGTGAAAAGCTAATTTTTGCAAAAACTCAAAATAAATGCTTTAGAAGGCTTGTGTGCAATTGTTTTTGTATTGACAATTTTGAAGGATAAAATTAGGACATTTTCATATTTGCAAAAATATTTTTTTAAATTATAAATTTTAAAACATTTATTTTTTGTGTGCGAGTTTTTGCACGTTTTAGCATTTTATTTAGTTCTGGATTAATAACACAAATTTTGAATAATGAGGATATAAGTATTTTATTGATGTATTGGACATGAAAATGCTCCAAAAAAGGCTCTGCAGCATCCAAAAATGTAAAAATAAACTCAGACGAGCTGTTATAATAGTTATACAGACTGAAATAAAATAAAAGCTGTTAGTGAAAACAGAACTGTTTACAAGTTATTTACCATGGGATCAAGTTTACAGGGAAAAGAAATGCACAAGGTCATATTTCTGTTCTGACTTTTCTAAGTGTTCCCAACATTTCTTTTCTCTGCTTGAATTTTCTCATCTCAAAGTCTCGTTTCTTTTATCCTCTGTATGGATAATTACTTTATCAACAGTTGGTTGTTTTCCACCCAGCAACAAGTTATTTAACACCAACTGGTGCAATCTGTAGCATCCAATTTCTTAAGCAGCCATGTTGAAAGACATCCTGTGGTCGTGGAGATGATGGTCGTTTTAAGAAGAATCGTCTTAAAGTCATTGTCAAGGAAAGGAAAACATCCAAGGAGATTGCAGAAACAACTCAAATTGGGTCAAGAATCGTCTAATGGATCATTAAAAACCGGAGGGAAAGTGGAGAACCGTCATTTTCAAGGAAGAAATGTGGTTTGGGGAAAAAATGTGAATGACTGCCTCAATTGATGATCATTTAATCGTTTGGTGAAATCAAACAGAAGAAAAACTACAGTAGAATTAATAGTAAAAGTAAGAGAATTTACTCAAGAGATTCAGACTGTAAGACAATCGCTGAACAGTGAGGCTAGAAGAAGTTCACCAATTTGTTCACGTTTAAGAAAAAGACTATGATTTATCAGTAGATGTGACTGTTTTAATGATGAGTTTTACATCAGATCCTCGTGAACGCTCCGTCCTGTTTATTAAGCTGGTGTCAGTCATCATAAATCCGAAACAGCCCTCCGTTTGGTTTGGGAGTGCTTTCCAATTAAGATATTCAGAACTGTGGTTGAAAGATCTATTATCTCTTTCCACCTGATGCCAGTTCTATTAAAATTACAGCCTGAAGTCAAAGCTGTTATCTTGATAGAGGAAAGAAAGTGAGAGGCGTGAGGTCTGTTTGTTTTCCTGCACCTCAAAAGGAAGTTAATTTATAACCTTTATTCAGCTGCAACATTCTCGACACAAATTACTCGTATGGAGGGTTGAGTTCAGATGAGTGAAACTTTGACAACTTGGCTTTCCAACTGAATTTGATACAAATGCAGCAGAGTGATATTGCACCTCTGGAGTGGCCCTGACCTCAACCCTGTTGAAAATGTATGGGGCATCTTTGAGAGATGGGCTGTGAAGGGAAACCAATGAATTTAGGTGAACTCTACAATTTCTGCAAGGCAATGGGCTCAAATATGCCATCAGTATTACACCAGAAACTCGTAATGGCAGCGAAAGATTTGTGGTTCTCTCTTAACTTGAAAAGAAAACTGAAGTACCCACTCTCAAAATTAATTACATTTACAGCCTGTATCATTATTTAAAAAAAAAAAACAAACAAAAAAAAAAAACAGTTGATGTCTATTGTTCATGATAAGTGAAATGCTGTTCAAAAGTTTGGGAAGCACATAATAAATTGGCACTTCAGATAAAATCCTTCATATGATTTTATCATTAATCTCATGCTGACCAAATATAGGAACCACAATCAGGGTGAACCAAAAGGAAATGAATAATCTACGATGGACAGATGGATGTGTTATGGAATAATGGGTTTGGTTTGGCTATGAATAACGAAATGTGCCAAAGGCAATTATTATCAAAGTTTGCAATATTGATGAAAATGACCAAGTTGGGGCACCACTGAATAAACTTTCAATCTCAGTTATTGTTTGATAAAGACCCGCCTATTGAGCTGTGGTGTTATAGACTAACTGATTAAGGAGTAGATAGATAGATACTTTATTAATCCCCAGGGGGAAATTCAAGTGTGGTCCATCACTGGCGTTCTCAAACAGCCCTGCATACATCAAAACAGACAACTCTACAAAATGCATCAATTAGTTTAGAGGCCAAATCAGCTATGAAAGCTTTAAGGCAGCATCAGTTGTTCAGTGTTTAAACAATGTGTTCACAATGCACAGCAGAAGGGAAAATAAAATAATTTATAATATTTCAAAAGTAATGTGGTGAAACAAATCAATAACCTTTTGGACAACTGATTCTTAATGTTTCGTGAGCTTGCCATCCCAGTGACTGTCACATGCAGAACTAGCTTAGCATGACAAATAAGCAAAATGCTAATTAGCAACCCATTTACCTGTTAAACACTATTAATAAAATAATCAATGTGTTTATTAGTCCTGGAACTGTTTTATAGTTTGTCACCCAGCAAACACAACAAGATGTGTTTTAGACACAGCAGAATTAATTGTTTATCATCTTAGCATTAGCATTAAGACTTTAGCCATAGCAATAACAACAGGGATGACACAGACGGAATATTTTTTTTAGGATTTCGTGAGCATATTTTAGGCAGGATAGTGACAGATGAGGAAAGGAAAACCCAAATGAAACAGAATAAGCTCACATTGCAGGAGTAAAGTGACTGCTCTACGGCTAGCACTAATAAATGGATGGGTAGATAGCATCCAGATAACAACAGGTTCAACACGAAATTACAAAATTCAAATCAATTCAGATTGGATGCTTTTTCCAGATATTTGTCATCCTTACACGGTCTAAAAAAAAGAACAGAGTTCTTCCGTCTGAGTACAGGTGTGTAGTTCTTTGCCTGTGTGTCGAATGTTTTTCTCTTTTATTTTTCTGCTTGATAGCATTTTAAGTGTAGATTAGAGGTTTTAATGAACGTCTCTCAAGCCTATGGAGTAATAATCCCAATCAAAGAGTTTCTATAAGTAACCCTCCCCCCATGAATGTTTCCTCCTCTCAGTGGAACTGTACCAGTTTCAAAGCAGTGATTAGGAGGGATTTCAGTCTTAATCTCCAAAGAAGATAAAAGATGAAGGTTAGACGATGAATCACCTGGAAAACAGTTTCACTGAAGTTCCCATGCGGCTTCTACTTTGTTAGGAATTTGAGAACATCATTGAAGAATATCTTACATAGAGAGTAATGATATTTCCTGCTGTTCCTTTAAGGCCTCCGACAGAGAGACGCTTAAAGGCAGCGTTTTCTTAAACGTTACACATAATGTGATTACTGAACATGAACACTTCAGGGGAGACAAACTCTGCCTAGACATTTCACGTTGGAATTTTTTTTTCATTTTTACTAATATAAAGTAGGTTGAACTTGATCAAGTGTTTTTTAACATGTGACAAATTGATACATTTTCAGATTTTGACTCCTAGTCTTTCTTTTATCCAATAATTGTTTGTCATATGACAGCTACCTTTAACATACATGTTCAGTCCTTTTTTCCCCAAAAAAACCTTTATGAAACTATGAAACTCAGCATTTATTATTCCAGCTGAGGTTGTGGAACTTTTGATATTTTTTCTGAGCATTGCACATTGTCTGACCTTTGGGTGAGCCTACTGGGATGTCCACTGCTGCTAAGACTAGCAATCTTCTTGACTGTTTTTCGGTATGAATCTTGTTTTTTTATTTTACCAGAATAACTACTAGATGTGAAGAATTGTTGAAGCATTTTTAATCTTTAACCTGCAAACCACACAATTATTCATTTTTTCCAAATGTTAAAGTTTAGAGCTCTCTTCATACACACTGAATTTATGTTATAAAAATTCTTGTGTATAACAAATGCCTAAACTAGTGTCATCAGAAGACAGTAAAGCACTTGCCAGGTGACACTAGTGTTACGACGGGATCGTAACACTATTGTTAGGCAAAGCTCAAGAAGTCGATGACTTGCTAAAAGTAGAACACAAGGCAGATCTTTTAGTCTTCAGGCTATTGTGGAACCAGCTCCCAGTTTTAGTCCGTGAGGCAGACACTCTGTCTGCTTTTAACGTTTTTTTAACACCTTATAGTCCAGTGGAGTCGGTTCGATTGGGGACCAAGTGGCACATTTTCAGCTGCTGCGGTCCTCTTTTACGCTGCAGTGTACAACGAACCAAACTTTTTGAAACAACTGGTCCCTCCCTTGCTTGTGGTGGAGTTGCACCAAGAACCTCTCAAGGAAACGACACCAAAACCTCCGAAGATGACGCTGAGGACAACGTCCTTCTGCACAAAATGCAAACAAAAATGGAGAGGTGTAAGATTTTACCTTTAATCTTTGGCAAAAGACTACGAGCCATTTCTCCTGCTAGTGCTACACTCACACATTGTTTTGGAATCGTGCACTGTAGTCCACTTCCTGATTTTGGAACGGTTTCTTTTCCACTTGGCGTCCACATATGCATTTAAACCGCATCAGAGTTCACTACAACCAAACTCTTTTTAATAAAGCTTAGAATGGCTCTGTTCTCCTGATCTATGTCTGTAGTTATGTTGCTATAGCGGCTATAGCATCAGTACTAGCTCCAACAAGCTAGGGCTGTAGTAGCCCTAGCTTGTTGGAGGACAAACTGGCCACATATTCTCTGGCACTTTTTCTTCTACTCTCTTTTGACACCAAAAGGAGAGTGGAAGTTGAGCAATAAACTCAACTTAGCTTGAGTTGTAATGTCTGTAACTTTGAATTTGTTTGTCTGTTTGACTGGATAGAATGACCTGTAGTGTTTAGGTTATTTCGGGGCTACAAAATAACCTGAACTGAATTGAATTGTAGCACTTCAACAAAAATGGCAATGAGAACAAGCAAACCTCTTTAGTTTATTTTTCCTTCCTCAACACTACACTGAAACTTCCAGAAAGCGCCCTGCAAATGGCTGATAGAAAGCCTGAGCTGTAGAGAAGGGGGCTTCAGATTCTCATTCAGAAAGACTCCTTCTTTGTTCCTCAGAGGCAGAATTAAACTGCCTGTTCCCATCTTATTCGTCCCCATCACAGTAAAAACAGCCCTGCAAGGCAACCGCAACAGGCCTCAATGACGTTGACCAGCCATTATACCCAATACAGTCGGTACAACACTTTGGACACACACTTAGCTCCCCAAAGGGGGGAATACTTCGGTTTATTTGTGCTTTTGTTCTCCTGTCCCACTAGATGACGTCTCATAGGTGTGTGATGTCTTCAACAGCTCATTTCTGTCTCCACCTAACCGTCTTTCTCTGTCATGATCTTTTACCATCTCCTGTCTCCTCCCTGGTTTGGTCCGTGAGGATGGTTTAGACCGCAGCGACACGGCCTTCCTTCAGGCCGAGATCTAGAGGTCAAAATGACCTTCGTCGGCTCCACTCAGCTCACATTTATATGCGAATAGTTTTTAATGGATTCAACATCCTGATGAGACTCTCTGTCATGACAAATACATGAAATATTTGCAGAATTAAAAATGAGTTAGGTCTTTAAGATGCAAGCTCTGATTGGAACAAAAACAGACTAATTTATACAAGAGAGTCAACCAATTAGGGTGAACTGGATAGTATCATTTAGCTGTCAAATGTCAAATTAGAATAAACTGCTTCAAAATGTGATGTAAAAAAAAAAAAAAAGCATTTTTAAAGCAAGTAGGCTGAAGATCATGATCAGGAAGTGGTCGTCCACAGTGACTCTGGACAAAATCCACAGCTCAGGTGATCAGGCTTTCTGTGCCACTGCTGAGATGTTCTGTTCTACAATCCCAGCAGGTGGAGGTGAACGTGACCCTTTCTCCAAAAAAACAGGCTGTTCAACTTGAAAAAGTGAAGAACATAAAACACCAAAACTCATAATTCCAAATATTCTACTTGCTTATGGTGTTCCCTAAACTGCTCGTTTTAATGTCACGTTTCCAAAGATACAAGCAACATACTTCTCATACAGCTCAAACATGCTTTTATTTTTTGTCATTGTTCAAAGCCAGAAGTAGAGGCTTCTATCCTTTAAGGGGAAAATGACTCCTCCAGTCATTCTTCTATTAGTGAATGTCAAAAGAGATATTTTACTTAACCGTAAAATTCATCTCCAGGGATTCTTCCCATTTGGCTCTAAGTAGGATTGAGCCCTGAGACATTTCTTTTTATTATTTTTGTCTTGATCCAATTTTCAGTCAAATATTCTGAGGCCTCCCCTGGGTGATTTTCAATCAGCGTGTCTGTTTAAGAACGGTATGTTTCCTCTGACCCTGACGGACCTTTAGAGCCGCTCTTCAGATGGCGGCGGAGTGAGAAAGTCCATTAACGTCAAGGACAAGTTGGGCTGTGAATTTACACCACATCCTGCACCGAGCCGAACGCCACTCATTCTGCATTAAACATTTAAAAGGAGCAGAGGAGTTTATAATTATTGCTGCAATCAGTGCTGTAGAGGCATCTGAGGTTGTGGGTTGAAGTCCAGCTTTCCCCATACCATACAACTTGCTGAAGTGTCCTTGGGCAAGGCAATATCTGTTTACATTACAAATGTGTGCAAATCTTTGTCAGTGTCCTATAAAAACAAAAATCACAATTGTGTTGTTTTCAATAAATATGAAATATGCCCTTGTGCCCTGTGGACATGTTTGTCTTATTTAGAAGGACTCAACATATCTTATTAAGAGGTGATAATCTTGCCATTAATAAACTTGCTTTAATATTTCTAGTAAGTAATGTCCAGCCACTAGAGTCTGGGCCATTTTCTCTGGTCATTATCACTAACCTGTTATTAATGGATCACTAATGTCAATTCGGTAGAATAACTTATTTTATCAGGCTGTGATCAACACTTGTAGTATGCTGATAACATGCTAGCTAATGATAAGCTAGCATGTTATCATTAGCATAACATGCTAGCTTATCATGTTAAGATAAGCTAGCATGTATCTGGTTACCAGATAAATGCAGGTAACCACGGCAACAGGTGAGAGCTTAAAGGCTCTTTCTGTAGTCAAGGTCTACACGCATCTACTGTGTTTACAAATTAGTTATACCTCTATTATCATTAGTATTTAGATTAATAAAAAAATGAATAGCTCCTCACCTGCAGGGAGATTTCCCAGATTTACCAACTCGTCACGTTCAGCCGAGGTTATCATGGCTAAGTTGTGCCTCTGCTGGGCCAGTGTTGCTTTCAGTGGATCTTTGTTGTGCTGAATCTGTTTGATCATTTCCAGAGTTGAATTCTAGTGTGTTGGTAGGTGAAACCATGCTGTCTATATTAGCTGAATTTTGCATTTCCAATCTTCCAGTGTTACTGTATATAGCGGTCAGCTGCATCACATTGGGGCTTTTTTTTGTGTAGCTTTACCACAGCAAGTGATGGATGGTAAGTGCCTGGAGCTCACATTGACTTTTTACTGCAGTACTTCACACTGTCACTCTCATTCCTCTCTCTGTGACTTCTGGGCGCCGCGTGTTCGCTCATGTTCCTCCCCTCTGGCCTGCCGTAAGCCGGCAAAGCGTGTGCGCTTATTATTCTCTGCCTCCTACCTGCACTTGTTCCTCTCTGTGTGTGTGTGTGTGTGTGTGTGTGTGTGTGTGTGTGTGTAACCGTTACGCTTGGATGCCACCCACTTGTAAGCTGTTTAACCCCCAAAGCATGTAAGTCAGAGAGATCTGGCTCCTGTTGTCGACTTCTACATGTGCCGTTCGCAGCAGTCGTCCAAACATGGCGCCCCAGCACAGATACTTAAAATGTTCCCAGCGGCTTTTCAGCGTTGTTGAAAGAGAAACAAACATTGGATCGGCGCGTCTGTGGAGGATTCAGATATTAATATGCTACCCTTTCAGGAAGTCGGTAATCATGCCGATGTTTCCCTCATGTTCTGTGACAACAGAGAGATAATTAAACGTGTTGCTCACAGTAGGTTGAAAAAAGAACAGAGATCAGAATATTATGCTGGAAAAACCAATCTACAAAAATAACTGTTTCTGATATTATTTTATCTTCCAATTTTCTTATATGGTAGGGCCGGGTTATTAACACATTCATTTTGAGTAATTACATACAGTAGATTGTAATGTTTGAAAAATTTTAACAATTAATTTCTTTTTTTTCTTTTTTTTAACACACAAAACTTCAGAGTGGAACTTGAGGCAATAGAGTTATCGGAGCAGCATGAATGTTCATACATCCATGTTGTACGAACCATTTGACATCACAAACAAGATCCACTTGCATAACCTTCCACAGGTAAGAATGGAAATGTATTTATGATTGTATTTGTTATAAAGTCATTTTATGTGCAGAATTTCCTGATATTGTTATATATATAGAGAGAGAGACAACTTGTAAAGTTGCATTGCAATAAAAAATTTAAATACAAATGTGGACAAAATTATAACTAAAATGTGTAACAACTTCCCTTCTTTATTAAGACTTTCTTGTGATTTGAATGTGACTTTCTAATGTGCCTGTGCTAATTGAATTTCAGTTCTTACAACAAAACTCCTGACTAAACAGGGCCATGAGTACACAAAAGACCAAGTAGTTTGCCATCACTCTACACCTACATGGCCCAAAGGTGTACAACTATCTGAGAAAGACCTTCCACATCCTCGTACATTGCAGAGGTATCCTTCATTGGAAATATTTTCCAATGAAGAATTATTTTATCCTGTTTTGACTGAAAACAGTGAAAGGTGAACATGTCCATATCTATCATTAATAGCATTTGCTAATATTATTTCCAGTGACTAGCGAGAAGCCAAAACAATCTTGACCATGGCACCGGCAGTAAATGCTTTTCTTTCTTACCATGATGTATGAGCTCTGAGGATGAACATGGTCATGCTGGACATGTTAAAGGGAAAACAAGAGGAAGATCCAGCTATATATGGCCATGTGCATCTTAAGTTGGATGGCATGGGCATTAAAAAACATTTCCAGTACAAACCCCATACTCAGAAAATGTCAGGATTCGTGGATATGGGGGATGGTTTAAATGAAACAGAAGTTCATACAGAGGCTCTTGTTTTTATGGTGGTTGACCTGCAAGACCTTTGGAAGACACTGAATGCCTATTTACCTGACCAAGTGCCTGTCAGCAGAAATCAGGAGGTTCTGATTGTTCATGCATCAGAGTGATACGTGTCACAATGGATGGGCATGCCTCCAATGTCCGTGTGTGCAACCTACTTGGCTGTTAACTGAAAGGAAACCCGGTTAAGCCCTTAAAAACATTCTTTCCACATCCAGTGACTGGTGAGAGGATCTTCATGATGATGGATGTGTGTCACATCAGATGGCATGAATATGCCTCAGGCCTACAGCCCCAAAAACCAACACCATTGGCCATATTCGCTGGAGTTGTATTATTCATCGCAATGATGTCCAAACTAAAAATCAGTTACACGCTGGCAACAGAGTGACAGACAAGCATGAGAATTTTGACTCTCAGGAAATGAAGGTGTCCCTGTCTGCACAGACTCTGAGTGGCTCTGTCACACTGGCTCTGCGCTCTCTGAGGGACATTGGCTATGCACAGTTTCAACACTGCAAAGCAACGGCTGAATACATCGAGGTGATAATGTAATACTACCGCAAGGCCACTACAATGTCTAACTCAACTTTTTCTAGTTTTAGAATGTACTTATATTGACTATATATATTAAACTTTCTGATAATTGCTTTTAAACAGTTGACAGGCTCTTTGATGTAATGAAGAGCCTCAATCAACATGCCAAGGGTTTCAAAGTTCCTCTTGGTTCTTTGAATTGGGCAGAGAGTGTAGAGTTGTTGTTGCAAGTTTGGCACATAGGCCATGTTGGCGTGGTAGTCGATGTGAGTTTGTGTTGTCCGTGATATTTACTCATTTTGTTCTTGGGATTAGATCAGGAAATTTTGATAATTTTGGTTCTAAAAATAGAGTATATTATTCATCACCAGTTTAAGTTTGACATAGTTGCCAATACTGGTCAGTATGGCTCCACCAATGATAAAGAAGACCGTTGCTAAGCGGTAACTGCTGCTAAAACAAATGTGTATGAGCGCTGTCACTGTGTAGTGCCTGTATACTTCTAATTTAGTTATTTTGTGTTACAGGTCTTAAATGAAGTGTTGCGGCATCAATCAGCTAATCTGTCTTGATTGTTTTGCTCCGTAACACGAGGCAGGACTGCTTGATGAGTTTGGTGATGAAAGACGACACACCCCTTCACCGATCAAAGAGGTTTTAGGAAATAGTGATGCTTCTGTTTGCATGAGTTCACTACTTTGCCATCAAGTTCATCTGGTGTGCTGTCCTCGACTGGGCAATACATTCAAATGTAATTTTGGTCTAATACCTCGATTTGTAGAGACTATACAGAAGGGATCACTGTTGCAGTCTTACAAGATTTGTGACAAACCATGATTTATAGCATTGGACAACGTTCTGTTCTCTTGTTCCATATGGTTCATCATAAGTTCATATGATGCATTGTTCTCCAATGTTTCGTTCTGTTTGAAATGTTCCATAAAGGTTTTGGCCCGTCACTTAAAACAGCAAGACAGCGCTTCCATTTATTTTCATGAGCGGTCTTATTTCTATGTAAAAGGAAGAAACAAAGGAAGTTAACTGACAGAGAAACTAAGCTGTCTCACATAGGCAAACACAGTGATTACTTGCTGTGTATTCAGGTGTGCTGAGCGACAGTCTAAAGAAATTGCCAAAAAAAAAAGTGTTTTGGAAAGATGGAGCTATCTTGTTGGTAAGCAGGCCAATCTATGATTATGATTCATAAGCATTTGATTTGTTCTTTTCTTGGCTGCAGTTTACTCAGTGTTACGGTGTGCTGAATCTGCTGGCAAAAAGTAACAAGGCTGTTTTGGACAACAGTTGGCAAAGCTTTAAGCAGCCACACTCAGGCTGGGTTGTGGTGATTTCGCCACCTCCTTAATGAGTTTGTGTTGGGGTAATAAAACTGAGAATTGTTCAATTTCCAACCTTCCCAGGTGGAAGCAACCTTCGGTAAGAGACTGGATTCCAAAAAACATAGCAGCACTGGCTAGATCAGGGGTTCCCAAACATTTCTATTCACTACTCAGTTATTACGTTCATTTAGCATAAATGCTGCCTTATATCTTCTGATTTTAGTTAGTTGATACATTACCTGATAATAATGTATTTATAAAACGCTTTAAAAGACACGCTAAGTTATTAAATCAATGATGCTTGATTTAAAAATAATAAAATTGTCTATTACAATATCCTCTTTTGATTATTAGAAAATGTGTGACAATTTATATTTATCACAGCAGATTTATTTTCAGAATTTTACCTCCACAGTTCTTACATTTTTAAATTTTTTGCAGCAGCAGCATCAGTCATCGACAGCAGAGCCGTCTGTTGGTTGGTTTGTTTCTTGACAGAAACTTGTCCATTTTGTGCTTGCTATCTACAGAAGGCAGCGTGGTCAATTTGACATTAAATCAATACTGATCAATAGCAAATAAGTTTTCTGTAATTTATATTAACTTATGTCTTGTAATAAAATTGGAAAAAGTAAAGAGAAATGTATGATTTACCAATTTATCAAATGTATTTAAATTATCGTAATTTCTGGACTATAAGCCGCGGCTTTTGTCACACGCTTTCAACACTGCGGCATATACAACGATGCGGCTTATTTATGCATTTTTTTCTAACGGCCGCCAGGGGGCGCTCGAGCAGAAAAGGTAAGAGTGAGACAAGTGGAATATATGTGTCGAGGAAGAAGCAAGTTTAATGTAACTTAACACGTCTCAGTGCACAGGAGGATGAAGAAGAGGCTCTCAGTGACTTTTACTGGTATGTTTTATTAACCAGCCCTGTTAGTGCTGTGTTACCGTGTTGCTGCTGTGTTACTGCTGCGTCACAGGCACTGTTTGGAAAGAAAAGTTAAGGTATATTATTAAAACTTTGAAAACTCTTTCTGTGTACTGTCTGTATGTAGGCACATGCGGCTTATAGCCACGTGCGGCTTATGTATGTACAAAATGGTTTTTCCTTTAAAAATTTACTGGGTGCGGCTTATAATCAGGTGCGCTCTATAGTCCCGAAATTACAGTATTATATTTTTTTCTCTTATTCCATTGAACTCTCTGCCCAGTAAGGAGCCGTGGTCTCAACTTTAAAAAACACTGGACTAGATTATGGCACATTAGCTGCATTTTCATTATAAGTGTGAGCAAATCTTTGTCAATATTCTGCTAATGTCAAAAAAACTAAATTTCACAATTGGATTTTATCCATTGAATAGGAATTTAAATTAAAGTCAAGCCTGTTCATGCGATAAGTCATTAAAAATTATGGAAGCGATGGATGTAAACAGTTACATGAGATATATTTGTAATACAGTCCTGATGACGCTAGCACTCATCTATGATCTTTTAGAGGAGACGTTGGTGTTGTATTTAAGCCGCCTACTTGGGAGTGACTACATATGCGGCATTTTGGGAAAATTGTAGTTGATGATTCTACTGAATTTTACGTGGATTCAACACATTTGAGGGACTCGACTTTTTATGAAGTGTGTGATGCTGTGAGAGCTCTGGTGGAGCCAGCTGCACATTGTTCAATAAAAACAAACAAAACAAAAACAAACCATCATCCTCCTACCACTTCCTGTCGTCTTCATCGGCGTTTCTGCCAGCAGTAACATCCGACTGCGACTCGTGTGTTTCCAATGCGGTTTTGCACATTTTCAATACGGTTAAAAAGCCAACTTATCCTAATGCAAAAACTTTTTATCAAACCTTGCGTGTTTCTGCTGAGCAAATTTATTTTCGCAATCGTAATTTGAGCATTTCTGAAGTTAATGGAAGTGCAGTCATAGATTGGTGTGAAATGATGCGGCTGAGAAAAAAAATCTAAGAATGTAGATGCTAACGGACAAAAGCAAACAGTAGGCAGGAAAAATATGGAACAATTGGCCAAGACTATTCCTTAGTGTTTTTTCAGACTTGTCCTTTCTCCTGCTCTTCATGTGTCATTGTTTCACAGCCATCGACGGAATCGCAGTCCAACACATTAAATGGCCTCGAGGGGGAATATACCTAACAAGACTCAACAGTTGCTGGCTGCCCACTAAGTCAGCCTGATAGCATAGGACTGCCTTTAAAGTGAAAGAAAATGATTAAGGTTGTCTTCAGATTGTCTCTGGCCCTTGGTTCATTTGAGTGGAGAGACAGAGATAGAACCAGCAGACAAAAAGAATGTGAATGGGGAAAGCAGTGTACTCCATTCTGATGCTGCAGAATACAATGAATTTTATACCTTTAATCCCAACACGCATATCAAGCCTTTCATAGACATGATAGGCTTCTCTATGTTCCTTAAAATGCTTTTTATTTTCTTAGGAACCAGTGAGGAAGCAGCTTGACTGTTTCTCAGGCCCATTTTCTGAAGCTACCTGGCTCCCAATATCTGTGATTAGTTGCATTTGGATCCATTTCCATCAGTGCAGTCTGCAAAAGCACAGTCATTGGGAGCATTTACCAGTCGAGGGACAGCGCTCTGATAGATGTTTGCAGTGGGATAAAAACAAGATTAACAGTAGCCGAGGGAGAGCTTAGCTAGGCCTCAGTTTTGGACATGGGTTTAGGTGCTGGATCCAGCTGAAAAAAGCAATTCCAGTAAGTACTAAACTCTCCTTATGTGAGGCATGGTTCATCTGTCATAGAAGATAAAGTTTCAGAATATCCACAGCCAGATTGGGATCAGTCTGTAGATCACACCAAAATGTACTGTCATTAATCGGCATTAATCGCGTTGTCATGGTAACGCGGTTGGTTTAGGACATTTTTCGTCCGATTGCGTATAAGGAAATTAGAACCCACCGACATTAAAACCTGACAGTGAAATTTTGCAGGTTTAAGGTTCTGTTTTTATCAAACTCTTGGAACAATTTGTATTCCTTTACAAACTACAGTACATGACAGACATTCCTTGTCACAGTCAATCTGGAAGCCGCGATCTGAAAGCAATGTTACCTTTTGGATTTCCATTCAAGAAAACTCCCTAGCATAAACAAAGAAAAAAAAAAGATTACATACAGCTGAAACCAGAAGATGAGATACACCTATAGCATTTAGCAAATCGAAATACTTTTGGTAATTCTAACTGGCCTGAAATAAAAAAAAAATGGCCTGATTTAACTTCAGATAATGAAAAAATATATTGAAGGACTTTATTACTCACCAGAAAAGCTCAGTCACATTAGTTATAGATTGTTTTGTTGTTTTTACCGTTTCTTTACCAGCCAACCATCCCCCAAAATTAAGATAAATAGCTTATACCAGACTATTTTTGGATTTCATTTCGTCTCGTTATGCCTGTTCAGAAATATCTTTCAATCTTGATTTATTTACTAAGCTTTGCTGGGATTAAGCAACAGGACAATGATCTTTTAAGCTTCCACTCATTTGGGGGAAGAAAAAGCTAATCAAAACAGTGTCTTCTCTCCAAACTCTATCTTAGGTTCGGTTTAATTTCTTCAAACCCTGCAGTAAAATAAACATTTATAAATGAGTTACTGACAAGTACTCCAGAAATGAGACATCCCAAGCACTTCTCTGACTGAAGAGTCAATAGAGTCATAAATATACAAAAAAGTGACCTTCTTCTTCTATCTGCTGAAGTAGAGATGTAAAATAGCTGCTAAAGTGTTGTCTCTTTGTTGTGCTTTGTTGTGGAGAAAATGACTCAATATTTCAAAAATCTAAAAAAATAATTTCAACGGAATACTAAAATATTTAACCTCAGAAATATTAGATTTTATGGTCCTCCATTCTTAATAGGAGACGACATTAAATCCATGAAAGAACACATGCAGAGTTGAAAAGGCACATTTCAGTCCCGTCTAGCTAGAGGGAGGCCTTTCCTCTACCGTTTACATTTCCAAGAGCTAAACTTTAAGTTTAAGCCTAACTCAAGAGTTTTGTTGATACAACATGCTTAAAGCTCATATAAGATACGTCTTCTGTTAGGCCAGGGTGGCTTACCCCAGCCTTTAAAGGGGCAGTATTATGTATTTTCCAGGCACATAGCACCATTTTATAGCACAGACAAATAACTATGTTACCTTCATTTGTTATCAAAGTGCTGTATTTATCAAATATGACTTTAAAGAAATTGTACTATGTAATTTAGAACAGAATAGAATAGAATTCAATTTTATTGTCATTGCACTGTCACAAGTACAAAGCAACGAAATGTAGGAACGAAATTAAGGCCTAGAAATTGGTTCTGTCTCTTTAAAAAAATCCTACTCTTTCTGAAACTCTGCCTTGAGGAAGTCATAACAACATGGCTCCTCTATTAACCCTATAACAACATTTTTGTCAACTATTGAGCTCAGCATTTCTACCAGGTGTTTGTGAATTGCTACTGGCTAGTCTGAAGGAGCGGAGAGGAGGAGTATTGGTGGGAAGGGTGATCTATGAGACAGAAGCTTGAAAACCGCAACTCTGAGGAGGAGCTTCGTCCTCGAAGGCGGGGCTAGGTCCAACTAAGCATTTGGTGCAGCTGAATGGTTCCCATGGAGGTTAAAGGATTTCTCAAACATGCATGAAAGTATGATGAGAAAATAGCATTATAACATAGAGATTTTACTTAAGACTATAAAATCAACAGTATTTTATGGTATTAAAGGGACCATCTGATATTTAAATGAAGATTTTAACCTTTGTTTAAGTAGTAGTTTAGTTTCCCTGGAGGAATCCAACTCAAAGGGAGAAATCCCAGATGGAGAACTGAGGGGAGATGAGAATTGAGTAGACTTGCTAAAAGATCTCTAAAGGTACTTGAATTTGACAGTGCATTTTTAACTGGACAATTAACTAAAGAAAGAAAAAAAACTCACAGAGCAACAGGTTTTCTTTTATAATCAAGACTGAAATGCTTCTTGGATGAAAAGTAACTGCAGTCTATTCACTAAATTCACAACAAAAAACAGTGAAATACACTCAGAATTGTCTGGACTTAAAACAAGGGAGCAGCGTTTCTGATGAGTCCACTCGGCTTCTGTGTTTACCTCCAATCCCATTGAGCCGCTGCTTAAATCTGAGTGGAGTCCCAAAGGAAAACATCCCCCTCTGATGGCCACTTCACCACTGCAAACAGAAAGGCCTGATTGAGAGGCCTCATCCTCCAGCCTGGCCTATTGTCTATAATAGATACTGGAACAGCTTCAGGGGACACACACACACACACACACATATACACGCCGACAAAACCCGATGCGGAACACTCACTCCCACTGTTTTGTGGCTCTACAGAGAATTAATATCCACACAATAAAAAGCTAATCATCTAATAAAACAACAGACCAAGACTTGATTTATTATTTCAATAGAAATCCTCCAACTCGGCAGTAAACAGCATAAGCAAAATGCTTATAAATGGCTTGCTGTGAGCTAGTTGTGCTGGTGATGGACTGTTTTCTGCTTGCTGGATGCATAAACACAGCTACAAAACTCTTTATCTAGTAAATGTAAACTAGTGCTTGTATGTCACTCCGCCGCAGAGCGATCTATGTAAATAGCTTTGCAGAAAACAGAACAGAAGGAAACCAGTTAATGAATAATTTCATCTTCGGTGAAACTAGATTCATTGCTGGGGTCCAACCAAAAATCAGATAGATGATTCTTAGTGTCTATTATTGGTTAAGATTTCAGAAAATGTGTATGTGGGTCACTATGGAAACATGATTCTTTATATTATGTTGTTATAGCAAAATAAAGAAGCTAATTCCAGACCAACTGAGTTTATGTTTCATTTGAAGCATCAGAGACTCTCTAATTACCTGTGTCCATTACAAATGTGGGCAAAACTTTGTCAATATTCCGCTAATGTAAAAAAAAAAATATATATATTTATTTTCATTAAGTAAGAAACACAATTAAAATCACACTTGAATAAGTTTGTTCACGAGATAAAAACATGCCAGCGCCATCATCCTGCTACTACTTCCTGTCATCTTCTTTGTCGTTTTCACCAGTAGTAACATCTAGTTGTTCCCATGGAGTTTTTGCGAAACAAACAAATTTTTATACAGCCGGAAAACCTGTTTTTCAAATGCTATTTGAAAAACTATATTATTTAATCTTGGAATTTGAAAAATATAAATTTTGGATTTTTTTTTTCTTATGAATTTTGAAGTATAGGCAGCTTTTGAGTTATTGCAGAAATGATGCCATACATTTTCGTTTAAAAAAAAAAGTTTAATCTGGGAATTTTTAAAATAAGTTAATGAGGTTCAACATTAACACAGACTAAGCTGAGAGTATTTGGAGAATTTTATAATATTCTGTGCATTTTATATATTTTAAAATTTTAGTTCATGTTAAAAGTTGAAAGTGATTTTTTACTTTTTTATTATTGTTGAAAAAACATTTGATCTTAGGGCACTGGAATAGGTTTGCCTTGTTCCAGATACAGACATGGTTGTAAGAAAATGTTAGTAATCTTATGATGGAATATGGTTTGTGTAATATTTTTTGCTTCTTTGGTCTTGGACAGTGGAAGATGGTGGCTGTAATGGGTCTGGTCCCCTGGAGGTCTGTGTGTCCCCCTCATCACAGGCTGTGGCTGACTCAATTGGTGATTTACGACCAGCCAGAGGAAACATAAAGACGGTGATGTATCTCTGCCCATATCACAGACATATTTAGTAGAAGAGGCTAATAAACAGCTTGCATGGATCAGGTTTTTACCTTACCTAACACCATTTAGAAGAAAGCGAGATCTCACCTCATTTGGCCTCTTTCAGCCTAATACTGCCAGAAAACATTGACAGTATTTTACACTCTATTTATGGGGTTAGGGGTGTGTGTTATTAAAAAGTAGAACAGCTAGTGAAACTTCAAATGAGAAAACAACTAATCAAGCAATCTGTTGCATCAAAGTCCAGATTAATTCAATCTACCAGACCTTCTCAGTAAAGCAACAGTGTTGTTGGTACAGATGCAAATGATGCATGTTATGGCATCCAGTTAGAGTTGTTATGTAAGAACATAGGAAAAGGATATTGAAAATAAGTTTTTTCCATCCATCATACTGTGAGGTCATTATTTATGAGGACCTGAAGTAGTTGTATCATTTTTTTCCTGTAGTTTTAAAACAAATAAAACTAATTTAACATTTAGAACGCAGCCATCATAAACAGCATTACACAGACTCTGCAAAATTCATGATACTGTGGAAAATACCCATCATATTCTCTAGGGAAAACAAACAACATTCTCCGTATGTACATTTTATGGAATAATACTGATCTTTAGTTCTAAGATTTTCACAAGACTGTCAGAAGTTCTGTTTGTTGTAAATCTCGCGCTCTGAGAGTCCAAAAGAAACCAGACGTGTCTCAATTTGTTGTAGAAAACAGATTGTCTTCTTAAAAACATTGTTGGTCATTTTTGCTAACTTTGAGCCTCCTTTGCCCAGTTGCAGTATCTCCTTTGAGTGTTGTTGCTGTGATCTAGCGTGATAAAAACCTTCTTCCATGCTTAACTTCATAGAGAGGTTCTAGACTCTAGAACCTCGGCTACTGAGAAATGATTGCTCGCTGGAATCTGGTGAAGTTTTAAACGATTAGATCTGATTTTACCAAATTGCTAACATGTAGCTGTGCCGTATGTAATGAGCTAGCTCGACCGTGAAGGAAGCTACGCTCGGACGTTTACAGGAAATTGCATGTACTGTGAACAACCGTCCCCCACTGTGAAGAGAGAAGTGCCAAGCATCATCTTTGCTAGCAATAAAATGTCTTAAACGTTCCTCTTGCTCCAACTTTAGAAGCTTGATATCTGGAAGCATGGCTTACTGAAAGCTTCGTTGACTTCCTCCGCTGCTATTGCTAAAACTACAACCACAGACAGAGCAGAAAATAGACTTTATCGTTCACAACTCCTATGCTGGATGACTGACCCAGTTGAAATTCTACCAGATAAATCAAACCTGGTAAAAAAAAAAAGGAAAAGAAAAAGGTTAAACAAAAAATCTATTTAAAAATTAGCATGCATTCGCTCATCAGAAAAATTTATGCTTTTTAAGTTTGTTTGAAGATGATCCAGAACAACATCAGCCAATTTCTGGTTACCAGGGAAATTCTCTCTTCATCTATACAAAGAAGAATGTGTGAATTTGTCTTCTTTCTTTTGCTTTGGTGCCTTTTTTGGTACAAAAAAAAAGACAAATTCCATAGTGTTTACCTTCTTCCAGCGTTCAAGTAATGCATCTTAATTAAAACAGCATGCTATCTGCTTTTTTGAAACGATTATGGCATTTTTAATTGGAAATATCAGTCGAGCAACAAAAAAGGTATCATTTCCTTAATTGGCACACCTATGTGGCTTTGAACGTCACTATTTGTTACATTAAACTAGCCATAAAACCGGGAGGCTGTGAGATGGAAGTCGGGATGGAAACCCAGTGGGATCACACTGTTAGCATACACACACAGCTGGTGGCTGTTTGTGTACCCACAGAACCACGAAGCCAGTCCTTTCAGGGAAGTAAATTTCCCTCATAAAACAGATGGTAAAGTCTGAGATGTTTCTCACTTACTAGTTATGTTTGTCTCCAAAGTTTTCCTGCTCTGTTGATTAATTTTATCCCTTCGAAGTTTCATCACCCTCTCTGCTGTGCGCACCATTATTTCCCATCATTCTCACCAAGACTTTAGGACACTTTTTTTATTGAAGGTGTTTTTGCCTTTTTTCCTTAAGAAACAAATAAGGAGTGAAACCTGGGGAGATGTTATCTTAGCACTGCCAAACCTCAAGATGAAGGCGAGCTATGGACATAAACACAACAAAATAAAGTGCTATGCGGATTTGTATTCATCCCCTTTGAGCCTTGACTGTTCAGATCCACCTTGGAATCACAGCTGTGCTTCTTTTGAGCTATGCTTCTTCCAACTTCGTGAATATGTAGATTTAAATTACTGCCTGCACGTATTTGCCAAACAACTTCTTGATGTTCACACAGACCAAAAAAAAAAAGCAATTTGTGATGGTTTGGGACCCAACCGCTCATGACTATATGCAATACTTACGACCCCTTTTAAAAATATTTATAACAACCTATTTTAACACTAAATTAACTTTAATACGCATTAATTTACACAGAGGAAACTGTACTGCCAAAGCTAACATCTATCATGTGCTCTTGGATTGACTGCTTTGTGAACGTCTATGCTTTGCTTCGTTCAGAGCTTTGTTGAAGTTTTAAAGTATTTGATAAGATTTTATTTACCCAATCGCTAACATTTGGCCGTAACTTATGTAAACTGCTAGTTTGATGAGACGTACCGAAAATTTAATGTGCTGTGTAAATGTCCATGGGGAATAGGAGCACCACATCTTTACCAGTAACAAATTGTCTTAAGCATTCCTCTTCGTCAGGCTTTGATTGCTTAATACTTGGAAGCGTGGCCAACACGGACTGAACGGCTTCATTCACTTCCTCAGCTGTCATCACCAAGCTTCAGTTGTAGACAGACTACGATTCTAAAACAAGTCAGCACACAAATATGCTACATGCAGAATCTGTATAATGTACCTAACAGTTGGTTGGAAATGGATTTAGTGAGGCACTGAATGCTAAAAGTCAGCTGAGGAAGAAAACTTTAGTGACTCAAATCACATGTGAAAGGTACTGAGGCATTTTTAAAGCTCGTGGTCACGGAAATCAGAATTTAGCAGATGGCATCCTTGCCACACATTCTATCTCATCTCTCTGAGATTCTCTTATAACTCAAACATAGTAAAAAAAAAAAAAAAAACTGAAAAATTCAAAATGATGTAAGGAGGAGGAAAAGAGTGCTGCAAGCTTCATATATTAGCTCCAGCAGGGATGAATTACAGCTCCAGGGCAGCTGGGGTGCAGTAAAATGTAGCATGTGTCTGTGGAAACTGCCTCTCAATAGTTTAACTGATGCCACTGAGAAATGTATCCAAAAGCTGTTTTAAAACCAAAATAAGCTTCAGGGAGAGAAGAGTGGAGGAATAGAGTCCATCATTCTTCAGTGTCTTTGAATATGTTTAATAATTCTGTTTTAATTTAATTCAGTACATGGATCAACCAGGAGATTCTGAGCTTGTTATCGGAGGAAAAACTGTCGGGGTCTGGCCATTCAGAGCCCTGCAGGTGAGAACAAGAACTTTGAACTGGATTCTAAAATCCACTGGGAGCCAGAGTGGTGAGTATAAAGGTTGATGTGAGCATATTTACTGGATTTAGTAAAAAGTCTGGCTGCTGCGCATTGAATGGCTTGCAGATGGGAAACCGATGAGCTGCCCAGGCCTGTAAAAGAAGATTTAAAGTAGTCCAGACTGAATGACAAACACATGAATGATGTTGTCTAGGTCCAGTCGGGAGACCATGTGTCATATTTTATAAATGTTTCTTAAATGAAAGGAACACGAAGGACAAATATATCTGGTGTATGAGTCAAACCTTCATTAAGAGTTAAATGTGTAGAGAAAAAGAAGCGAATAGCTGCGTTTCCATTACAAATGTGCGCAAAACTTTGTCAATATTCTGCTAATGTCGAAAAAACACAATTTCGGTGTTTTCATTAAATAATAAATGCAATTAGATCACATGTGTATAAGAGATAAGTCACAAAAAAAAGCATGCCGCACTGTGATCCCCCAACTACTTCCTGACGTCTTCCTTTTTGTGGTTTGTGTTAATAACATTACATGGTCACGTGACTCGTGGTCTGAAAAAAGTGTTTCCAGTGCAGTTTAGCAAAATACGTCAATTTTGAAACGTCCAAAAACCAACCCAGTTTTTTCCAAATTGACGTGTTTCCATTAAGCAAATACTGTATATTTTCAAAATCTGAAATGGCACAATTATTTGTCAACGAAAACCAAACTGCAATCAGACTTTCGTGTGAACAATTTACAACCCCAACGCAGAAGGACAATGTTGACGTCACACCGCAGCACATTGTTTATTGAAGTAATAACGGATTCTGCCAACTGATTTGAAGTTATTGAATAATGGGAGCTGACACTGTTGCCATAAGATCATAAGACAAATGAAGCTAGGAATAAAAATCACTACTTGTAGCAACAGCTTTTTGTGTCGTATTGACTGCAGCTTTTGTGGAGTCGTCTGTTCGGATGCATCGTCAGAGCCAAGAGTGGTGGGTGGTGAGTCCGACGTGACCCGGGCATGACTCTAATCAGGTAGTTCATTTATTTAATTACAATAAGATTGGCCTGTTAAAGGTTGTAAGAAGAAAACCCAATGAAATTTTTGATCTTAAAGATAATAAATCCATTGAGTACAGAATAAAGAACACACTGCATTGTCTTAATAAATCTCATGACTTTTGTGATTAAATGGAAATAACGGACCCTGCTCTTTATCTTGGTGATTGCTATCATTATTCATAAATGTTAGAAGAAACAACTTCATTAATAGCGTGTTGCTAATGAATGTAAATGTGCTTGTTTAAATGGAACTATGCAATTGTTCCAGCTGCAGTGCATCATTGAGCAGCGGTGCTGCGTGAATAGCTTAACCTTTTAAATTTCCCTGAAGTGGATAAATGGGAAGTTCTGTTTGAGATGACAGTTGTCATCATCATGTGGCGCTGGGTGTTCTCTGAAGACCAGCTCGCCAAATCAATCATATTTGTGATGTTATTTTTCAACATGAAATCAATCACACAGTCCCTGTGTAAAAATAGAATGGTTATCTCATAATGAAGGGTGTTATAGTGTCAGTAATAAAGACTTTATGTCATTATAATAAAGCCGTAAACTGTAGTTGCTACTCCTTGTCACCTCTGCATCCTGTGTTGAAGACAAGAATCGAGAGAACCAATGGTGGGAACTGAGTCAAGAACTCAGGGTTTGGTTAAAAACTGAATAGAAATCAGTAAACAAATAGATAATTATTGAAATTTCTTTCATGATTTTTTTCCCAGAATTTCTTGATTTGGCTGTTTGTGAACTGTCTGAGGTTGAATTCTAACCCAGTTAATATTATTTTCATCAGTTTCAGTTTAGCTAAGGTTAGCAAGTTGAGGTTACGGTTTGAATTGTAACCATTTTTGGTGTTGTTTTAACTTTTAAACAAGAATTTGAAGCTTTGAGTCAGATACTAACATCAGTAATGAGTTTTACACCTGAAGCAAGATGTAAAGTGATGTGTGAGCAGCCGTGTAGGCATCTAAGTGTAAGTTAACCAGTTCCTTGTTCTATGCTTTACTTAGTCTAGCTGGTCTGGACCCTGGTCTATATTGAGAAATGATTGCTTGCTGGAGGCATGGACCCTGTTGAAGTTTGAAAAATGTAATCTAATTTTACCCAATTGCTAATATTTGACATATGTAATGTACCAACTCAGCCATGAAGGAAGCTACATACACTATTAAGATTACCAGAAATTGTGTGCACTGTAAGCAAATGCTGCCCACTGTGAAGACTTAATATCTTTGTCAGCAATAAAAAGTCTTAAATATTCCTCTTGCTCCAACTTTATTTGCTCAATATTTTAAGGTCTAGCTTCCTCTGCTGCCATCGCCAAACTACAACCATAAGCAGACTACAATTCTAAAACAGCTCAGCAAATCTATGTCGTTATTCACAACTTCTCCTTCGGTCCACTGATTGGTCCAGTTGAAGCTCTACCAGAGAAATCCAGGTCAGCAGGAAAAATCCCAGACGGAGCACAGAAGGAAGGAGAGAATCGAGCGGAATGGGCTCTTTGCTTGTACGGCTCTGACGTCACATCCGCATGAGCGAAATGCAGCTTTCTTGTTTCCGCTTTGAGTTACCATGACAGCTAGACAAGACAAAGACCTATTTCAGACACAAATAAAGCAATACCATAAACATTGTTGTCTTCTAAATATAATGGGCTTTTAAGTTCTCATGGATTTCCAAACGATCCTGAATTAAGAAGACAGTTGCCTGTAAATATTCGTCGCTACCAGTTAAAGCTAACGCCGCACAGCAAAGTTTGCAGTCTTCACTTCACTCCGGATCAGTTTCTTCAGCCTAAAACTACCAGGGGAAGACGGATGGTAAATAAAGGAGCCGTTCATGTGTTATTTCCATGGAATCACTTCTGTATTCAGCCTGAAAGAGAGAGTTTATGGGAACCAGAGAGCAGAGCAACTGATCCACCTGAACACACTGCTGTAAACACCGACCTGCTTCACAACAAGCATGCAAAACAAAATAAAATGAAATAACATGGAGACCTTAAAGAACACGGTAGCACAACTTTGAACCTGAACAGTCAGCTGAACTCAAACTCTGACACCAGAGCTGCTCTACTGTTAAGCTATGTGGCTTGTTGTGCTTCGTTATGCTGCAGAAGCAAAAAGCCCGAACCGTAACCCCTTACCTGGTCTCTGACACTTGGAAATCAGTACAAAATAAAGTAAAAATATTGTCTGTTAAAATGGATTAAAATGTTTACATACTTAAATAGCAAATTTTTACAAGAAAAATGTCAGAGAATATTGTCTACTAGCATAAGCTAAAGTTAATGTTAGTGATAAAGTAAAACTCACCTTCGTATCTGTGAATGTATAACGGGGCGTACATCTTAAAACCTTTCTCCAGGTTATTGTTGGGGCTTCATCATTAATTGTTACCTTGGCCAAGCCCTCCAAGCACCTAGTGTAAAATGCCATTTTCAATAGACCGGAAACGACCAAGCCGCTTTTCCCCGAACAAGGAAGCAGACATGCAAAGAAACCATTGCGTAGGAAGGCAGAGGCCAGGCTAGAACAAGACTATTGTTTGGCAAATAAATATGTTAAGAACAGAACCTAACCTGGCAGCTTTTATGGGACCTTAACAGCCTTAACAGAGCTGTCCAGACGCTAATGTACTGATTCAACATTTGAAAAATGAGTTCTGGACAATAATCCAAAATCCTGTGGAAAATGACCACTTCATGTTGTTGCTGTAAAGGTGGATCACTTGGTAACCAGGTTTAGTAGTCTACCCCATCTTATTTTCACAGATTGAGTACCTACCTCCACGTCTCAAAGCAGAGTGGACTGGGTGGGGAAAAGTGTCATGTGATAAAAGATTACCAGCAAGAATAAAAGGAAAGGTGTATAAGACGGTGGAGAGACCAGCAAGGCTGTTTGGTTTAGCAACAGTGGCAATGACAAGTAGGCAGGAGGCAGAGCTGGAGGTAGCAGAGATGAAGATGTTGAGGTTCTCTTAGGGACTGACAAGGATGGATAAAATCAGAAATGAATACATCAGAGGAACAGCTCATGTTAGAGGTGTAGGAGATAAAGTCCGAGAAGCCAGACCGAGATGGTTTGGACATGTACAGAGGAGAGGACATGAACGTAGTTGGTGTGAGAGAAGAAGATGCAGAAGATAGGATTACATGGAAATGGATGACTAGCTGCTGAAAGGAAAAGAAGAAGAGCACCTACCTCCATTGTTTGCACCTTAACATCTCTCACCTGTCTTGTATTCATCAGACTACAAAATGTTTCACCAACTAAATGTGCCACCCTTGATGATGGAGGAAGGTAAGCCTGGCTTCTAATTAGGTTATCCATACAAGCATGAAGGCTAAATATAAAAGAGCACTTTGTTGTAAGCTTGAGGAGGACTGCCATGGCAACCATGACTTCCAACCAAGAGATACCTAAACAAAGCTTTGTTGAACTAAGAAGCATCTTAGTCATTGTGAGGACATGATGTGAAGTATACTGAATTCCTTCTATTTTGATCTACCTTTAAAGTAACAATTGTGCAACCTGGTATCATGTGTTTCTCTTAGTTTCCTATTTCTAGGAACAAGGAAGCTTGAGGGCATAGTACAACCAGGAAGGAATGCCTGTTCCTGATGTTAGTCCTCAAGGCATCCGCTTTACATTCTCTGTGTATTTCTAACAAATCTTTGTTTGGCTTTGGAGGCTGGATTTTTAAGACATTCCAGAGATCATGACAGAAGTTGTCCGACCTGGAGCTATACGCCTTCAGCTAGCGTCTCTCTAGTCCCTCAGCGGTGAAAAACCCAAGGGCATTGTCAATGTGACGGCACAGGGAAGTGGTGGTTCTGACTTATGAAGAGCTTCAAAGCAGACAGAAAACAAAGAAAGAAGACTGAAACAGTTTATTGAAAGAGGGGCATTGATCACTTAATCTTCAAACATATGGACTGTGTATTACATATAGAGAGCAGTATATACCAAAACAACAATCATATGCAATGCCTTGAATTAATACCTTAAAACCTTTGTTCACCTTACATCATGTGCCAACTACAAACTTTTGCATATTTTATTAGGTTTTATGTCATAGATAAATACAAAGTAGTATGTAATTGCGAAGTGGATGGAATACCAACCAGGTTTGCTGTGGAGCATTTGTTTTTTCAAAGATGGATTTTTATGTATTTCTTCTTAATAGTTACAGTAATTCAGTGTGTGTGTGTGTGTGTGTGTTCGTGCGCATGTGGCGCGAATCCATCCATCTATTATCAAACACGTTTATCCCTACTGGGGTGGTGAGGTGTGCTGGTGCCCATCTCCAGTGATCAATGAGCAAGAGGCGGAGTTGTGATGAGAATCTTTAATTGTAATTTTCTGTTTTTTAAAAATGCTCAAACAAAGGCTAGTTTGTAAATCAGTTTGTGGTTTGACAACCTTCATACAAAACTTAAATTTCTTTGTTTTTGTCATGTAACATTGTTCAGTGTGGTATCCTGAAGAAATAAACCTAAATTCAATTAAAGATATGTACATTTGCTATTTCAAATATTCTCTAAATTCAAACAGCAGAACGAAGAGAGCAGATGTTTATAGAAAGCCATAAGAGGTTCATTTTGCAAATTGCCACAAGTCATGTTGGAGACATGGCAGACATGGATGCTGAAACCTCCATATTTAAAAAAAAAACAAAACATAAAGACACTAATCTGACAGTGAAACATGGCAGTGGTGGCATCATGCTGTGGCATTGCTTTTAATGAGGTAAATACAGGGGAAGAAGTTAAGGAAAACCTGTTGGATTTGGGATGGAGGTTTGCTTTACACCAGGACATTGAAATGTTTTCTACTTTTCATGTCAAGCCTTAATGAACATCTGTTGGTCCTCGCCAAAAGCTGAGACTTCATTTGAAACAGAAAACAAAGCAGATGATTTATGCAAATTCATACAAACACAGGTCTGCACACTGGTTCTCTTTTACATCCATTTAATCTTCTAATGACGAGCTACTGTTAAAAAAAGGAAAGACTCAGCTTGTGGTTAATGTGTTCTGTTCTGGTGGATCTGCTGACACTGTGTTGGTGTTTAACACGCATGTACTTGAGGTTACGCCCACACACACACTTTAAGGCTGCGGCGAACTGCAAGCTGATCCCCTCCATCTCGTTTACCACCTTCCCGCTCCGACTGTCTTTCTCTACGATCTTTGTGGTATATTTACTGTTAGCGCTGACTCTTGCTTGTCAAGAGGAGATCATATAAGATGTGTGACACATAAACACAGTCAACATCTTGACTTACATTTCAGAGTAATTATAGCCCAGCCATGTTTTGCTTCATGAGAGCAGTTCCATATTGACATGTGGTGTAGATTTCTACCTTGGGTACTGGTATATTGAGCTTCCACATTTCTATGGACAAGTAGTAGCAACATAGTTTATACTTTCCAATCCTCTACAGGAAGTTCATCTTCATGTTCTCACTTAATTATGGAAAAAAGCAATGTTAGACTTTAAGGACTTTAAGCTGTTGTTAGGCGTAGAAGAGAAACATACATGTAAACAAGAGTAGATTTTAAAGTCAAAGAACAGAAAATGCAAAATAGACGTTATATATGTAGCCCACTTAAGCAATATCAGTAATTATTTGAGTTCTGGGTTCTTTGTTTCAGTGTACTCTCTTACTATTTAATCTCTCTTTATACTTGTGGATCAATCAAGTAAATTACATTATACACCATGTAAAGTATAACATAGCAAGCCGCCTTTAATTGGGCAAAATAATGAATAATCAAATAATTCAATGGTAGATTCAATTTTCTTTTGTTTCAAGCAAACAAGCAAAAAAAATGTAACACTTTACCAACTGTGCATTGAATCCACATATACTGTGTAAACCACCAGTTATATAACCTACTATTGTAAAAAAAAAAAAAAAGAAAAGAAAAGAGAAAACTAAACCTAATGCCAGCAAAAATACACCCTACGTTGCAGGCCTGTGTAGATGCTCGTGAATGTAGGAGTCCAACCGACTCAGCAGTCCAGAGCCTCTTCACTCAAATATTAAAAATATTAAAGTGAAATTGTGATTGTGATTTCCCACAGATTAATCTGGGCAATACTTTGTCCTGTTGTCCAGAAAGACCTGTCAGCGATCCATAAGAAACAGCAGTTCAGGAACGGTGCAATTGTGTGGTCTCCACATTCTCCACATCTACTGGTCCTCATTTCCCACGTAGCCAGAGGTCCTCTGAGCGACTATCTGGAGTCACAGACTCTGTGTCAGCATGAGGAGAAGTTTTGAGTGCAAGTGATACAAGTTCAGAGAAGAAAGACATGAAGTCCTGCTTTCAAAATGAAAATGTAATCAAAAGTATTAAAAGTTTTGAGAACAAAAGACATGAAATTCTGCTTTCAGACTGAAAATGTGTTCTCTCAAATTATGGCAGAAAAGTTCCCACATATCCTCGCACCTTACGCAACCTTCACAGACCACCCTCCTGTCAGAAAATACAATTTTCACTGGTAATTCCCAACAAATGAAAGATAACTTATTTTAAACAGCATAAACACATTTTAATAACTTTATATGAGCGTTGGAATTTTAGTTGAAATAAAAGGATAGAATAAATGAACTTATCTTTTTGCTATTTATTAAACTTATCTTATACTTTTACTATCCAGGTTACATATAGTTTAGGTCCATGTTAAAGCAGGTCTTGACCTTCAATTCCAATTCTTTGATAAATCCACTATCCCACTTACATTGAGTTAGTCATTACCCTCAGTCAGTACATGTTTTTGTCTGATTAATTAGTTTTCACTCTCTTGTTTTAATGCTATTTATGTGATCCACCAGTTCTGCATTGAAGAGATGTTCTTATGGCAACTTTTAACCCATCCACCTTTTTCATCCCAAACTTCCTTGTAGATAACAGCGTAGCCTTGCCTGCCAACCCCGTCTGTGATATTAGTCAAACCAAATCCACCTGCAGAGACCAGTGCAGACAGTAGCAGACTCTACCCCTGCAGTTAACCTACAAACTGGCTCTGCTGGAGAGAGCTAACAAAAAGGTCCTGTGCCACACTTAGTGCCAGCTGCTGTTGTTAGAGAAGGATGCTCAGAGGTTTGCATAGCATTGTTATCGCCTCCAAACAATAAAGACACTATAATTGCAGGTAGTATGGGAAAGAATCCAATTAGAAAGCCTTATTCCATTGGAACTGAAGAACCAATGTGCCCTTTGTTGGTGGTTTTTGTTGTCAGTAACAGAGCATAGGCTGAAGCTTCACTTGACAGTTGTAGGGTTTGCAATAGTTGTTTTACATTGTTTGGGTTCTAGATATATTGATCCTAAATTATAGTTTGCTTAGTTGTTATTGCTCGTTGAAGTTTCTCCCTATAAACCATGGGAGAGATTAGGAACGGGTTAATGTTTATCGAAAGGCATGAGGTTCAGAAAATATAGAACTGTTTAGTTCTGAAATATAAAGATGGATTGTTAACTGTTTTTTTCCCCTTTTCATTATTTAGATCTTAAAAATCAAACCAATGATTGAGGTGGGCAAAGTTTGCCCTTCATTCTGATCTCCATATCAGTCGACTCCCCCTCCCTATGCAAGGCACGTCAGTTTTCAAGGCTTACCTTAATTCTTTATTGGATTTTCTACTGGTCTTTGACTGGGCCATTCTAAAACATGGACATCTGTCTGATCTAAAGTGCTCCATTTTAGCTCTGGCTGTATGTTCATGGTCTCAAGTCTTCAGTCTCAAGTCTTTTCAACCTCTAACAGGTCCATCCAAGTCCCTGTCCCTGCCTCAGAAGTGTATCCCCACAGCATGATGCTGCCATTACCATCTTTCTCATTGGTATTCAGGGTGATGCATAAGGTTTTGCATATAGACCAAAAAGTTCCATTTTGGTCCCATTTGAGAGGAGTACTATTTTTCTGCATTGAAGTTTGAGATTGTGGCCTGAGAAAATGTAGAAAGGTTCAAGGGGTATGAATACTTTTGCAAGGCACTTTATAAACTGAATAAAATCTTATTTGGATGCCAAGATCGAATATCAGTGAATCTGTTGATCAGCAGGGATGTACACAGGTAGACACTAGCACCACCTGCCCTATTCATTTATTTTTTCCTTTTTTGCCCAGGTTTTAGTGTGGCCTAAGATGGCATTTAAAACAGTAAAAAAATACAGAATTCTGTAGTCAAGACAAACAAAATGTGATAATTTAAGTTTGAAATTCAACTCAGAAAGTTAAACTAAATGGTTGTGAGTCACCAGCTGCGTTTTCATTACAAATGTCTGAAGATTTCACTGTCGAAAAAACAGTTTCGCAATTGTGTGTTTCCATTAAATAACCCATCATACTCTATTTCCTTTCGTCATCTTCTTTGTGGTTTTCACCAGTGACAGCAACCAGTTGTTGATCATGTGACTTGTGCGATGCAAAAAATGTTTCCATTGCAGTTTTGTGGGATAAATCAATTTTGATACAGTCAAAAAACCACCTCACTCAAACCAAAACTTTTTTTTTTTAAATAAGAGTTTTTTTTCTATAATTGCCAAGCTTCTATTAAGCGCATTTATTTTCAAAATGTCAAATTACGCATATGGTCAATGGCACTGCTGCTACTGTTCTACATTTTAACCAATTTATAAAAATATTGTCATTTTATTTATTTATTTATTCTTAGAATTGTGTAAAATGCACTTAGTCATGTCTCTGGATTTTGTAAGATAAATGTTCTGTGCAGATCCCTGGAGTGTTTCCTCCTTTTGTGTGTGTGTGTGTTTTGGTTTTTTTTCTGTAGCTTTAATGACTTGCGTTTCAACCTCTGACACACATCTCTAAGTGGCAGAGGTCAACCAACTAACCTTCATTTTCACATTTAATAACTTATGTAGATAGTATTAAACACTCAACCAACAGTGTCATTTCAAGTGAAAAAAGTTCAAATGGAGACAATTCACATGTAGGCGTGGCTCTTTAAGAATCCATGCAAATTAATAATTTAACACATTAATAAGCAGAGAGATGATTGTCCTTGCTTAGGGCAACAAAGGACGCCAGTAATGAGGAAGTCTAATTATAATCTGCTCACAGAGTGCAGGCTCAAAACCAGAACGCCTGCACTTAGTAAAATGATAAGAGTTGAAACTCCCAGAGGAGAAGATATCTTCTAGCACTGTGGTTATAGACTTCTCACTAAATCTAACCAGCAGGTGAGATTCCAGACTAATTAAAATAAAAAACATGACTGTGTTTAAAAATAAAAAGAAACATCCGCAGGCATCCTTTCAAATAGTTATTTTGTACGTGGAGGCGATACTGTTAATAATTTCAAATAAAAACACTTAACTTGATCAATTATCAATGACAAACCTGATTTTCATTCCAATATAACTAAGGCTAATACTGCCATAGTCCTATTTATTATTAGTTCATAGAACCATGCATACATTCTCCATTGTCTCCCGACCTCTGACCTCTGCAGAGGTCAGACTTAAATATTTGTCCAATCTGCAAATTCAAAATCAACCAAAATAAGAGCTGGGTCTTGCAAACCTTTATTTAAACCCCTGCAGACGTGACTAATTAGCTTCAATTGCAAGAGCTCACCAGCAGGAGTTTATATTGAAAGTTCTCAAGACCCAGCTTTCATTTCCATCATCCGGTTTATTTGGGTTATTGGCACGAGAAATTCCATATTTAATACGGTGTATTAGGACCGTTGTACATGAAAATGGAGTAAGTCATCTTAACCCAAAAAAACCATGAATAACATGGTGATAATAGGGACGCCATTTTTTTCTCTTTTGACAGGCAGAATTACCCAAATTATTGCTGTTAATGTTAAACTCTTCAACTTTACAAACAAACCCCATATTGTAGGGATACTTAAACTCATTATCCTTTGTTACATTACAGCCACAACGCTGAAATTCATTTTAGACTTTGGTTGCTTGGTCATGGTCATTTTTCTGAAGTCTAGTCACTATAGTTTAATAATATTCCACTGCAGTGTAGTGTTTTGTATGTAGGATGAAAAGTGACTCTGGGGTTTCATCATATTGCAGATCATTACATATTAGGCAAAGATAACCTGATTAAACACAAAACGCATATGGAGCAGCTGTTATTTTACGCACGCTACATACTGATTAATCACATTCTGCTTTCCATTACTCCTTAATTTTTTTTTTTGCTTAATGTTTTCTCTGTTTTTGTTGTTGAAAGTAATGTGAAATACAGACCAAACTGATGGTATTTTCTAATCAGAGCTTCCACTCAGCCCAGAGTCAAAAGAGTAAAGCTGAAGACGGCATCTCATCTCTCACACTGGCAGTAAATATATGTACAATGATCCCTCAGAGAGAAATGTTTATGTGACAGATTGTCTCTAAACTTTCTGGATGTCTGTCAGCGGCTGTTGAGCAACTAGTGCCCCATTTATTACAGTGGTTCCCGGGGAACTGTGGCTGCCTGTTGGCTCACACTCTGAGGACTGTTATGGCCACACAAGCAGCAACATTTAAATGGGTGTCTGACCATAAAATTAGTGGGTTTGGTAGGCTTTTCACTGGCAGGTTTTTGTGAAATGTTCCCAAACACAGTGCGGTGAAATCATGTTTGTCTCCTTAGATTTTTTTTTTTTTGCCACACTTCCTTATTTTAGATCATCAAACAAATTTACATATCAGACAAAGATAAGCGGAGTATAGACAGAAAGCTTTCTTCAAATGATTGGCACCATCTCCAATGAAAAAATGTGATCCCGATAACTGGGAATAAGGCTTTTAGATCACTGTCAGGGAAGTTTGGTCTGTTCATTTTTTGCAGAATTGTTTTAATTCATTTTTTGAATATGAAGGGTTTTATTTCAGGTTATGCCACAGCAGCTACTTGGGATTTAAGTCTCATTATGTCAAGATCTTGTTTTGAGACTTCAGCTCAGCCTTCAATATCATCAACACAGACAACCTCCAGCACCCACCAGCTTCCTGACTGACCGGCAGCAGCATCACCATCGGTGCTCCACAGGGGTGTGTTCTCACCCCATGCCACTTTTCTCTGTAAACAAATGACTGCACCTCAGAGGACCTGTCCAAGAAACTCCTGAAGTTCCTTGATGACATCACTATAATTAGGCTGATCCAGGATGGTGACGAGTCTGTACACAGAGAGGAGGTGGATCGATTGGTCAGCTGGTCAGAACCACCCGGAGCTTAACCTGCACAAAACTGTGGAAGATGGTTGACTTCCAGAGAACACCCCTAAACTTCATCACCTCACCATCCTTAAGAACACTATGTCTTCTCTAAGTCAGTTCTAGTTTCTACGAACAGGGATCCTGTCAACTAAATATTTTCCACTCTGGCCTTTTTTTAAAAACAATTATGGAAAAGTCGAATGGCCATCTATCATTTCAACAGATTACAATTCACACACCTGACCACTTGATGTAGACACACAGACATTTTCAATTTTACACAATGGAAACCATGAAGAAACTGTGAGACTGTGAGCTGGGCCACAGCAGGCGATTTTGTATTTCAAGTGAAATCATTTAACTTCATTGCTTACATGTTGTTATGGGGGGCTACAGTAAGTGGTTTTTGACCAGAATTTACATGCTTGATGAAAACTAAATGTAATTGAATACATTATTATTATTATTCAAAAGATGTACAGATAATAACAGAATATGTCAGGACTCTTTTGATGCCGTCAGTTACAGATGGATGATGAAAAGGTCAAGGGCGACCTCTGCCTAGGCACCACCCTGTGTGGAGGCCTGAGAAGGTCCTCAAACACAGACATTATTCTGAAGAAGCAAGGGGCTGCTAGTCATCTTTCACACTATTATTCAGTCTCTGCAGACCTCACACATGCTGGACACAATCTGTTTAGATCCTTACCTTCAGGTCAATGCTGCAGAGCACTGTTTTTGGAAAAGCAGACGCAGTTTCTTCCCCCAGGCTGTCTCTCTGAGGAACATACACCTTCCAGCCTGAGTAGTCATCTACTCCACTTTTCCTTTCATCGTTTATTTATTTTCTCCCAAACAGCCTGGCCTCAAAAGTAAATTGACACAAAATATGAATAAATGATATAGCAATAAATTACTCCATCTGGGTTGGTGCTTGCTCTGTGCTTAAACCAGAGGAGTTTAAGAATGCAGGTGTATTTTTCACTACGGATGGTAGGATGTAGCAGAACATGGACCAGTTGGGCTATCTATCTGCAGTAATGCCGGTGTTGTTCTGGTATATCATGGTGAAGAAAGAGCTGAGCCAAAAAGCAAAGCTCTGGATTTCCAGCTCTGTCTATGTTGCAGTTCTCCCCAACTGTCCAGAGATATGGATAGCAATGAGATCTCAGATACCAGCAGCCTGAATAAGCTGCCACAGCCTCAGAGGACGAGGAACTACATTATCCAGGGGGGAGCTCAAAGTAAAGTCATTCGAGGTGATTCAGACAACTGATCAGGATGTCTCCAGGGTGCCTCCCTTCAAAGGTTTTCTGGGTAAATGCCACAGGGAGGAGACCCCAGGCAAGACCCAGATTATCCCTTCTTGGCTAGGAAAGCATTGGGATTCCCCACAAGGAGCAGGAAAGTGTCGCCCGGGAGAAGGATCAAGGATGTATGGGTTTTCTCTGCTGGACCGGTTTGTCCCACAACCTGAACGCTGAACTCTGACCTAAAATAACAGAGCATCAAACTCAATTAGATGTCTGTAGTGGTTTTATTCTGTTTTAATATAATAATGTATTCACACAAACCTCATTACATCCCACAGCTATTAGCTTTATTCTTGATACATGCATAATATCCTCCCTGCATGCAGTCAGACCTGTGTTTATTCACCTATTTAAGATCAATCTACTGTAAGGGAGCATGCTGCTAATCTTTGCTCAGCAGGGATGACAGTGATGTGTGACAGCGAGGATGTTAGCGGTATTGTTTTACAACCAGCATTAACAATAGCAGGGCCTGCCTTAAATTATTAAAGCTGCTTCAATAGTTTAAAGTGTATTTGCATATTAAACATGGCCATCTCTGTAATTGGATTTTTTAGGCAACAGTCTCTGGAGAAAGATTAAAAACATCCAAATGGGCTTGCTCTTTAATTTTTTTTTTCTTCTATGTCTTCCCCACTTTCTCGCTCTCACACACACACATACACACACACACACACGATATGTTTCTCTATCTTTACCAGGACTTTTCATTGACGTCCATTGATTTTCTACAGCATAATCCTGACCCTTAGCCTAATCTTAAACATTACCAGTAACCTGTCTAAACCTAAACCTAATCTTACCTGAATTCACACCTTAGTACTAACCTTACCCGCTAACCCAAATGCAGCACTTCTCCTCATGGGGAGAAGGCTTTGCTCCCCACAAAGAGATGGGTCCCCACAAATTATGTATTAGGAACATCGTCCCTACAATGTATCAAATACAAGAACACACACACACAGGCTAATAAGTAATCCCCTCTGTCTCTCTCTGGACTATCTCCTGAACATAGAGATTACAGAAGGTCCAATTGTCCTCCCTGCTTAATGTCCTTCCTGTCAAATACTTGCTGGCGCTGTCTTATTTGAACCACTGTAGAGAAAAAAAATTAGTGAGAATAAATGTATAAGGAGTAATTCAGGTTTGTTTTGAAAAAATACAAAAAATAAGGATATCAAAGGATGTCCATACAGGACCTACCACAGAAAGTGAAACTAGTAGACAGACTATGCTTTACTGTGTTTTTTTAATGGATGAATAAAAAGTGGTGCATATTTGTGAAGGATATTGATAAACTGAACATCTGAAAAGTGCAGAGAGGGGGTTGCATTCAGTCCCTCTGAGTCATTCATTTGTAGAAACACCTTTGACTTAGAAGTTCATGGCTGTTGGAGTGTGTGTGTACAGTGGCCCAGGAGGGTCAACAAAATGCAACAGCCACAACAACACAACACTTAGATTCTCAATTGGATTTCAGCCTGAATGTTTCAGTGCTAGTCCATGTAAACAGCACTGATATGAATACAGAATACATGACCCTGTCCCTCCTGTATAATGTGAACATATATAATTAACAAGTTTAGACACACACATCTGTATTTCCGCTCTCATTGGGACTTTGTATTGACTTCCATTAATTTTCATAACTGTATTTTATGCCTAACCCACATCCTTCCCCAAGCCTAACCATCACCAATATATGCCTCAAATCACACTTTAGAGCTACTACAAACTTATAACCCAGAAACAGCACTTGTTCCTATATGGCCCACACTGTGATAAGGAGCAGTGGGGCCTCACAATGTTGTATTTATTGGAAAAATAGGCCCATGCCAGGTGAGAAGTCGTAAAACACACACACACACATACATACACGCGTACATGATTGAACCTGTTCCCCTTTGGGAGGCACTCAGCTTCTGAAGACTTTTCGTAACCCTGACCCTGCCCTCCCATGGCTCAGCTCTTACCAGCAGCTATGTTTTCCAGATGGGGCGTACTGCACCAATTTGTTTACAAGTCAGAGTTGCTTTTTTAGCTTTTGTCTATCATGAGTACCTCCATACTGTTCTGGAAGAACATTTTCCATTTACATACATCATTATGACATTATATATTTAGGACATTAGATTAATTTAGCTATAAAGCACAAGTTTTTATTTATGATAACGCTTGGTGTCACTTTTCACATTCACACTCAATAAGGAATCAAACAGAGGTTGTGGAAGAAAGCAGACACATGAGAGGAAACAAGAATTTAATGAAAACTCATCACAAAGTGCTCCGGGGCAGATAAACCAAACTGGGTGATGATGTAACATAATGCAGAGAGAAAGTAACTGACATGTTCATTTTTATCCCAAAGGAAAATTAAATAATGTTGGAACTCATATAGGCCAAGAATCTTCAAAGAGTCGTTGTGGATGTTGATGCTGTGGGCATCTCTGGTAGCAGTCAGTGTGGCAACAAATATGAAAAAAGCCTCTGACTGAAGACTGACGAGACATGCTATCAGCTCAGTTTCCATGCAGCATAGACGATATTCCACAGTAACATGTCCTGGATGCCATCGTCAGTTACTTGTTATCTAGTTCTGCTAATCCACCTCCTTTGCTTTTGCCGCAAATCTTTTTCTGCCTACATGATTAGAGAAGACTTCTTTTTTTTTTTCAGTTACTATTGGAGCTTCTCAGCTCCTAATCAGCTCCTTCCAGTTACGCATCACATGTCATGGCAAAAACAGAAAGCAGAAAACCTATTCTAGGACTGGAATAGCAAAAAAAGAGAGAGAAAAAAAACTTGTACATTATGGTTCATAAATTTAATAATTGAGAAGTGAGAAACAAAAAAAATGAGAAATGTAAGAACCAGAGGTCTGATGCTTTCTGTCACTTGTCTTTGTTGAACAACGAGCTGAAGTTCAATTAAATCATTTTTAGTTTTCATAAAACTTAAAACTAATTGAAATTCTGTGCAGCTTTTGTAGGATGTTGGATATTCAGTGACTTTTTACTTAATGATGAAGTTAGCCTTGAAACGGTGAGGGCTCTGATGTGTGCATGTATTATATAGAAAGTACAGCTTATTACCCTCTTCAGGTATATGCTTGAGCAATTTTTAATATTTCAGTACTTTTTACAGGACAAAGTTATGCCATACTGGGATGAAACTGGAATGGTTTGGTCTTTGCATGTGGCTTCCATGGTGATAATGCAGTAAGGCTGATTCTTTAAGCCATTGTCTTAACAGCATCATCCTGATATTTTTTATCTTCTATTGAATATGAAAATGTTTCTGTTATCTGCTGAGCTCATCATAGGAGCTACTTCTCAGGGCCACTTTGGTAAAGACGTTGTTGAAGGACAAACGAGGAGCCATGTTGTGATGACTTCCTGAAGGCGGAGTTTCAGAAAGAGGAGGAGTTTCTTAAAGAGAAAGAGGCCCAACTTCAAGCCATTAAATTACAAAGTCAAAATTCTTTTAATTCCTACTTGTTATACAAAGCATTTTTTTAACAATTGAAGGTAACACAGTTACTTGATTTTGTTCTAAAATACATATTACTGCCCCTTTAATACTCAATTATGACCTGTAATTATGAGTGGTGTTAGAATTTATGGACCAGCAACATTTATCTTTAACCCTAAAAGTAAATTCTTCTGACTCTGTTAGTAGGAAGATAAATGAAAAGAGCCCCTCTCTGTTTTGATTTGTTTCCCTCTGACTTAAATCTTCCACAATAATGGCTTTAACTTCAGAACCAAATATCAGCTCACTTCTGACTTCCTTTATCTGTCCTTCTCCCGCAGATCCCGCGCCTCACGCTGTTAGGGTTATTAATTCCCAAACACATGTGTATGCCAGAGCGCCGTATGTTTATGTAAGCCTGTCACATCTCACTGATTTAAGTTATCTGCCTTTCTTTTTCTTTTTCATGCTTCTTTTCTCTTTTTTGCGTCTCTCGGGGGTTTAGACAGCTCTCCTCGCCGAATCTTTTCCCGCTTTGATACCAACGCTGTGTACAGCCTCTGCTGTCAGAGACTCCTGTACAGCCATTAGTGCAATCACTTGAATTTCATGACAAAAGCAGAACTTTTTTTTTTTTTTTTTTTCAGATTAGCTCTGTCAGCAGGAAAGTTCACTTTAACTTGCAGCCAATAACGGTCAGGGTTAGCTAACCCGGTGATGCTTTTCATGTTTCCGTCCAGAGCCGGCAGCGCACGGTAAAACTGCTCCCTTCTGTTTTGGTCGAGAGGGTAAGAAAACAATTTCCCAATGAGTTAAAGCTTCTTATCGAGCGTTATGCCGCACAGTACAGAGCAATTAATTTTTCATTCAAGCCACTGTAAGCACTTTTGTTACGACTGAAGACCCCTGACCGCTCATTGTTCCCCTTGCTCACATGCTTCAGACTTCCCTCTTACCGGGGATTACCATGCAAATTGTTGCCTTAATCTTTATGGAGTAGAATAAGGTTTTCTTCGCATGGAGGCTAAGCGAGCCCGCTCTGTATTTCATCGACGCTATCATAAATATGCAAAGCTCAGGCACATGATGATGTCTCTGTGTACAGTGGGCGAGCAACGCGGTACCGCTCGTCAACCTTCCAGATGATTCCTCCATGCATGTTGACTTCCTGAATCATGACCAATGTCTGCCACTGGATCTGGTCGGTTAAATCAGGCACACACTCTGCACACAAGGAAGCGTCGACTGAGCGGCGCTCGGCTTGACGCCTTTATAAGTCTTTTCTGTGCCAAGTCAGCAGCGCCGGAGAGGAGATGAATGTAAATCTCTCCGTATAGATTATCCATTCTCTTTGCACAAACCCCTCCACTGTACCCGCCCCCTGTTCACCCTCTTTTTATGCCCCCACCTTCATACGGATCCCAGCATTAGCACGGCATTATGAGGGGACGTCAGTAAAGAGTATAGAGCTACCCAAGGACACCAGGGACATAACTGTACATCTGAACAAGGCCAGGATGGGCTACAGGACGATAGGCTAACAGCTTGGTGAGAAGGCAACAAATGTTGTAGCAATTATTGGAAAACTGAAGAAACTCGAGATGACTGTCTGGGGCTCGGTTTATTTGATTCTTTCTCTTTGCTGAAGCCTCATTAAAAAAGAAATTTTCTTTTGGCATCATTTTCTGCTACTGTGCTTATCATACTGTTGAATGTTTTATGCGGGTCATATTTGGGCAAAAATACAAAATACCCACTGAGCAAGGTCACAAGCTCATAAAGCAACAGCAGAATTTAAATTAAGTTCCATGCAGCTTGAAGTTTACACAAACATTTCATTACTTTGTTGAAGTTTCAGGGCTCCACTAAAGTTCGGAGAGCTGACTAAAGAGGAAAAGTTTGAACATGACAACCCGAGTTATTAGCGCTGGCAGCTTGATAGAAATAGAAAGGAAAGGGAAAAGAAAGTTTACCTCAGACAGCTGTGTTTTTATGCTTTCTAAACTCGCAGAATCAAGACTTAGACAGTTTGGGCAGCAGAATATTTGCGTTCACATTTCAACTAAAACAAGCAGATTACAGCTACCCAATACTGCAGATAATGACTGGAGGCATGTGCGTGTGTGTGTGTGTGTGTGTGTGTGTGTATGTGTGTGTGTGGCTTATTTTACACATAAAGGCTAGCATAAACTACACACACCCAGAAAGAGCAGATGATGGAGAGTCTTTAGATTGTATTGTTTTGTTATGCTTTCTGTTCAGGCCTGCTGTTTGGTCTGCATTTAAACACTGCAGACCAAACAGCGATGACTCTGCTCTATATATTTAATGACTGCAGATCATTTCAAATCTGGGTTTCAGACTTGATATTGCCACTCTTAGCTCTTGCTCAGTGTGAAGTTGAGATCTGTACTTTGTGAGATGGGCTTTTCTACTGTTGATGCACTAAAAACAGAGACAGGATGTGGCAGAGGGTCGTAGAATGTCCACAGCTTTCTGTCCAATGAGTGTATGTTCCCTTTCCACACACAGTCAGAACTCAACCATTGTCTGCGATATAAACCTCAGCCTCAAGGCGGAGTCGGACTGGATCCCTCACCCAGTCATACTGTGAGCTACCACCTGGAAAATACCTTTTGAAGAATCCATTTAGTGATGAGATGTGCTGCTTCAGACATGGAATCACTGTGGTCACGTCACAGTCATGAAATCTGTGCAGATTCACTCATATTCCCAAATAGATCAGTATTTCCCTGGTCAAGTCGCCTGCGTCTTGTCTCCAACTTCCAAGTGAAGGTGCTTGTCTCTGCCTTGAAGCTGCAGATTTATCACTTTATGTATCAGAGATATCACTGAGGTAGACCAGTTTCAGCACAAACTGTTCATCACCTAACTTATTTTCACTCTAGTTCACTCACTCCTGGTCCAAAAACACCCTGATTTCATCACTGAGTGCGTACACTCATGACAAAACGTCTGTTAAAACCTCGCTGAGTTTGGGGCTGAGTTGCCATGATGCAAGTGACTGACTCAGTGGGTCCATTTTACATGTCGGCGAGGTCGTCCTGCGTGCAGCCCGTTCCTCGTTCCCACCGTGGTCTGCACGGCATCACTGCAAACACCAGCACAGTTCTCCCACGTCGGTCCATGCTCATTTAAATCCCCATCCAGCAGTTTAAAGAGATCACCACTGTGGCCCTCATTCGTACATATATTTACGAAACAGCAGGTCTTCACACAGTGATCCTGTCAAAATGTCAAAATGGACATATGCAATAAACAGTCTGTATTGCTGTCAGTGGTCTCGCCGATTTGTAAGGCAAAACGTTTGTCTGCTTGATGTTCAGAGTTGTTCCTGGAGATCATCTGAAATGTCGGATATACGAAAGAGGGACAGTCTTCAGTGTCTCAGCACGTTTCTCTCCTAGCATGATTGTGACCATTTCCAATGCTGCAAAGAGCTTTTTTTTTTTTTTTTTACACTTTGCGATTTTGTGGGTAACTTTGCTGGAAGCAGGCAGCACTTTTTCATTTACTGATTCCACTGCACTCAAAAACTGACCGGCCCATTGACGATACTCCGTTGTACTTTGTTGAAAAAAGTCTAGGGGCTCATTGGGCTGGAAGGTCTCCAGGTCCAGGTCCAGGCCTTACCGTAGTTGGTTTCATGCTGACAGCTGCTAGTTTTTATGCTGAAACACAGAGAGGTCTTTCCTGATTTCCGATCGTACTCACAGTAAACCCAAGGCATATGCAGGCTTTGTCAGATTTTCTTTTTTTTTCTGCTGCCTACCATCACTTTCTGTAGTAGCCTCTGGCGCCATCTTTCTCTTTATCATCACAAAACTCTCCATCCTTCCTCTGTCAGAACTGAGAAGGTTAAACAAGCAGCCTTCTCAGTAAACTAATTATCAGTGTTCAAACTGATAATTAGTTTGAATACTACTGCCACCTAGTGGCAGGAGGTGTATTTATTATTCAAGCATAAATAGCAACATTCATCTATCCATTTTCTAACACCCTTGTCCCTAGTGGGGTCGGGAGGTGTGCTGGTGCCCAGCTAACGTTCTGGTCGAGAACGTTAGCTGGAACGTTCTCGCTCGACCAGACTGGACAGGTTGCCAGTCTGTCGCAGTAAATAGGAACATTAATACTGAAAAGTCCTCCTGTCTCTCGTTGTCTCTCACGACCTTCCAATACGTAACCATGTCTCAGTATTTGAGACATAAGTACATGTATTAGTATTTAGGATCTTATTCAACAGAAATTCCGTTTTTTATGCTTATATTTTTATTATTTTGTTTGTCTTGTTTTCAGTTTTACCCTTTTGAATTTCATCTAATCAGCTGACAACAGACTTCGGCACAGAATCGGAGCTACAGAGTTTAACAATGGAAAAAGATGAGCCAAACAGACACAACTGAACAGGTTCGGACATGCTCTGAAGCACAACACATTAAAGTCATACGTTGACTGCAAAATGTAATATCTGTTGTGTTGAGGTGTTCTATTGGTCCAACTCTCTTTGGATTTCTCTGTCTTCATGTTCAGTATTGACGTTCTCCTTCACCCAAACCTTAGATTCTAATGTAACGACGTAGAAGTTATGCAGTTCCCATTATTAGCTCATCCAGCTACATTATGGAAAGATATTCAGCTGAAATCTCACTGGGGGAGCAATATGTGGAATTGGTCTGCAGGAGAGTGAAGCAGCAGGAGTCTATGCTGCAGAGCAGGAATATGAAACAGGTTTGAGTATATGTTTTTCTTTTCTAACTTGGGCAACTGTCACCGGGCCGCATTTGCTGTTAGAGAACATGAGAAGTGCTTTCAAGAAGGTAAACAACTTAAAACGCTCATGTTCCTCTACCTCTGACTGTATACAACACTAATTTACGGAGCGTCTTCTCTCCCATCTCGAGCCATAAGCTGCTAATGAACCAAGTCTACTGCTGATTTCAGTTCAGGAGTGGTGGACTGAAGTGTTTCATGAAGGCTGAAATGAATAGAGCTGAACATGGAAAATAAATGCCTCCTCGGAGAAGTTGAAAATGAGCTTGATGGCGTGTCCAGACGTGTGGAAATAAACGCCGACGGCTCCCGCGTGTCACATCCTTTGATGGGCAACATGGCAGTGAGATCTGATTAGAGGCAAAAATGACTTTTTTATGTTGTAATCATCAACAAAAGCAGCCTTAAACAACACCAGAATAAACCCAACACATCTGAGCCCAGGAGAAATGAGAGAAATATGAACGAGAAAGTTTGTCTCTGTGGGTGTTTTTCTATATATTGCTGTTAAACTCCGCTGATAGCAATCTGAGACTGTCAACTATGAATACATGTTCTGCTTTACCGTGGACGATTGCTCCGAGCTATTACTTTGTTCTCGCCAAATACAAAAAAGGGAAGTGTGTTTCACTTTGAAGATAGAGAAGTATGTTGTTCAATTTGCTTCAGTTTTGTAGCAATATCAAGGATGGTAAATTATATCAATGTTTAGGAAGGAGTCAGACTTGAAATCCTTCAGAAATATATCTGAAGGTTCAGTTCTTTATATTTATATCAGAGGGAGAAACAAAACTAGAATCCTTCCACAAGCTTTTCACAATAGTTTACTGCAGTTCTGCTTCACACCAAAATATTGACTTTGTTCTCCTTAATGCTGAAGTATGCAAATTTTCTAAGCAATATGTTTTCCACGTGTTTGTTAAACCGTCACCATGTTGTGACAGCATAAACACTTCTGACGTTTTGTTGTTTCACCGGCAAACTGGCAATCATGAGCTTGTACGACGGTGAGAACAGCATGTACACCAGATGTGATTGACAGCGCTAAGACCCTCCCCCTGACTCTGATTGGTTCATCTGCAGTGCATTTCTCCAGAGGTCAGTAGGATACATGGGAGGATTTATTTATTTTTTACAGATTATCTGTCTCATGTTATACTGTCAGGACATAATGAGAGCTTGAACAGTTTTCCTTTAATCAAAACAAAGTTTTCCTTTGTTTTGATTAAAGGAAAACTGTAACCTTTTTGACATAACCAAGGAAAAAATATGGTTTCCCCTCTCCCCATTTATCAAATGTACTCCAATGAAAGACTGGATGTTTCAAAACTTTTTTCAAAAACTTTCAATGTGTCTCTAATAAGCATGGTGCCAATAATCATGGCTAGGACTGCAGGGTTATTTCTAGGACTTTTTAAAACCAAGGTAGTAGACTGTCTGGGTGACACGGCTCTGTTGATTAATTAACATAATCAGGGAGCCTTCAAAACTTATCTGAAACGTTACGCAGTATGTCATTCAATTGCAACATAGGTTAACATTAAGCCATAACATTGTTGCTTTCCTAAAATACTGGTCTAAATCATTTTTTGCCAAAAGTGATTGTTTTGCAAAAATAGACACTTTTAGCCAAAAGCTACAAATGCCTAAAATGTTTTGCTTTTGGCTAAAAGCTAAAAATGTTCTATTATTTTAGGAAATCGATATATTTTACACTGTTTTAACATAGATTTAACCCTCCCAAGGTCTTAAGGGATGTGGTCATTTGGACCCCACAAGCTTTTCACTCTATGTGCTTTTACAAAGTTTTTGTGTGTGTGTGTGTGTGTGTGTGTGTGTGTGTGTGTGTGTGTGTGTGTGTGTGTGTGTGTGTGTGTGTGTGTGCGTGAGTTGTTTCAGGAATTGACAATTTGATTGGACAATCCCCTCGTTTCCCCACTTTCTGACCGTGACATCCGCTGTGCTCTTCCTAAGCATCACACTCAGACCGCAGAGGGTTAAAAAAAAATTTTTGCTCTCAAGGTGTGCTATCATGTATCAGTGCAGCACATTCAATTTCATGTAGAGAAATCCCTGGAAAGTATGTAGCTGCCATGCAACTGGCACCTGATCATTAGAGAGCACACAAAAAAACAAACCATTTGATTGCTAACAAATGTAAATGTAACTACTTCCTGCCAGTGGATTTGTCTAGTGTCCAGCCTGAAGTGTCTTCATGTGTGCTGAGCTACCCATCTCCAGTCCAAACTCACCAGAAGCATGAGTGAAATGGACATTCACAGCTTGAGTAGTTCTGCAAATGAAATGCCTTTGGCTGCTGTCCGGCTGAGTATAGTGATTGACTACAGACTTAATGGCAAATGCAGTTCAGAGGTTGGGGGGTAGACTCCAATGACCAGTGGCAGTTGGGCTAATGTCAGTGGCAGTCTGATAAATAATCCACACTGACAGTAAAACAGTCACTTTAGATGTGGCCTCCGGCGTTATATCTTTGAAAGCAGTGGTGGAAGGCAACTTTTATGTCATCAGAGCCTAACATATGAAGACGTGCCCAAAAATTATAGTACATTTAAAATAACAATATGTGACTATGAGGTAAGCGTTTAAATAGGATAATTTTTCCTAATGTACATATTACAGAGTTTGATTCCAGAACCGCTGACATGGTTTAGGGTTTTTGCGTAATTTTCAGTGCTGTCAACAAGCTTCTGGCTAAATATCCGTCCACTCATATTGGCAACATTGGTCAAGTTTATGTCAACTGTTGGCGCTTGAGATCGGGTTGTAGGAAAAACATTCTGAAAACTCAAGGTTACAATGATTTAGAAGTTCTAAAAGAAAATGTCCTGCTTTCCCAATAAAATATGTCTAAGTTTAATAATACACTTTATTCATATTTACATAAAATTCAAAGAGAAGAGAAAGTAACCTCTGTCTTTTATGATTTCATGAACTGCGATGCAGTTTATGAAATAACTGTTTTCACACATCATGTTAGGCAGTTGGTAGGTTTTTGTTTTAAAGGTTTTGTTGCCTCTAGAGGCTTTCATCTGACAGCTGTGAGACTGAAAAGTGTGGTGTGAGAGAGAGGGAAGGCATGTGGATGGGACCAGGATGGGACCAGGATGGGACTCGAACCTGTGACGGCCGCATCAAGGACTAACTGAGGAAAAGTGTTTTTCCATCATTAGTGGAATGTCAACTAAGACTTGCATTGATGTGTAATGGAAACGCAGCTGTTGTCCAGCTTGTGTCATGGGGCGATAGAACCCTGTGGTTTAACTCTGCTAGCACTGCAAGGATTCAGTTGAAGTAATTGTCATGCTGATGAGTGAACTGCACATGCAAAGCATATTTGTTGGAAGGAACAGAGTAAGAAGTTGATTTTTTCAAAATAAAAGACTTTTCTAAATATAATATCTACAAACTGCAGAGAAAAGTCACATGAGTTTGTGAGCTACTCCATTTTCTGAGTCTTTCTGCTTTACCCATTACGCCGTGCAATGGCACGAACTGAATTGAACGACTTTGATGCTGGATCCTGTCTTGGTTTAATAAAATCTGTCACACAGTTTGGATTCTGTCTTCCTTTTGCTGAGCTAATTTGCCCTGGCATATTTAGGCAACCAGTTTCTGTATCTGGTATGCGTAAAATGCCATGGTAGTCAAGACAGAGCGGTCTTGACATTAAAATGCAGGATTCAACAGCTTTGACATCTAAAAACTAAACTGTTCTTTCTGTGAAATGTGGCACAAAGGAGCAGGCGCTCGTTAGGAGCCGAGCGCATGCGGTGGCAGAGAGAGACGTCTTCTCTTTGTGTTAATTTAGTTGCAATTCACAGAGAAGATTTTATTCATTATGACTGAAAGCCTAATTTGTCCAGACCCAATTCTCCACTCCTCTGCTTGTTGAAAACCTCATGCTTGTTTGTGTTCTCCTTTTGTAGATTGCTTTGAAACGATCTCATCCGCTGACCAGACGTTAGCAGAACACTTGGAGAGCAGCCACCTCCATCTGCGCTGCTTCTGAACTGTGCGCTCACACCAACCCGCTCAGCTCAGTTAATCGGGCACCAGGTGTCCTTTTTAACAAGTCAGCGGAGGGCCCTGAAGCAAGATGATCAAAGCGGGTCCTGCCAATCACGACGCATCACAATATTGGGTCGCTAATCGGTCTGCAGACGGGTTGTTTTTTATCTCTGGTCTGACCAGCTGCCCCTCAACGTTTCACCCACTGATTAAACACAAATACAGGCAGGGGCCAAGGAAAATGTAACTTTGTTTCTTATTTTACACACTAAATGAATATTCCAACAATTGAAGTTCCTGAAAACATTGGATGCTAGCTGAATTAGTCACATGCACATCAATTTTGACCTGAATTATCATTTGCAACAGTGATAAATTCAACTGTAATATACATCCCCATTAAGGCTATATTAATCTTTTTTTTTTTGTATCATTAAAAAGGCAGTAAAAAATAAAAAATCTAGTTTCTTTTTTTCTTTGCCTATTTGCAGTTTTTCCCCCCACAAAGCATATCTAAGGTATTCTAAACAAAAATGCATCTTGGAAAGCTGAAATATCGAGCTGCAGTGTTACTGTTGGCTGCCGTTGATAGGTTGGGGTTAGCGGGGCACCGCGGCAGAGAATGGAGGAGAAATACCATCTGTTTCAGGAGCAAATTTGTCATTTCTAACGATTAACAGGCTTCATACATTTTTATCTAAACATGTTTCTTTACTATAATTATGATTTTTCATCAGGGGTAGAGTACCAAGTTGCTCAGCCTCCCTTGGCAACTTGGTGACATCCCCCTAATGGCAGAAATGGGAAAGACTTGATGCTAGCTTCTATTGTAGCACTAAAACAGTTTCCACTGTGAGTATTCATGCAAAATAAGGTAATATTTGCTTTTAAACTATTAAAATAAACAGATGCAAGCATTCTTAAAGAGAGTCTTAAGTATTTTTATATTTTAGATATACTATCTAAAATCTATAGCGATTTTAGCTATAGCAATTTTAGTAACAGCTATAGATATAGTTATTAGTAGCTGTAGTTATAGCAATAGCTATAGGCAGCAATAGCTATAACTAGCCGTAGCTATTTTAGTTATAGGTATAGTTATAGTTATGTTGCATACTTCAATTTTAAGGCTATATAGTAGCTATAGCTATGGCTACACATGGCAAAAATTATAACTAGTTATACCTTTTTTATTTAAAACTATAGTTGACTAGCTGTAGCTGTAACTAGCTATAGCTATTTTAGTCATAACTATTTTAGCTATAACAATACTGGCTGTAGCTGTAATTAACTATAGTTACAGCTACAGTTCTCGCTACAGCTGGCCTAGCATGTGGCCAGTGGTCGGCTGTTCTGATTACTTATGTTTTGACAGGTACTACACTGATCACAGATTATCTAAAATAAAAGCTATGATTTGTAAACCTTTATTCTGTGTCTGTCAGCTCATTTTTACCTTCAGTCTAAATATTATAAATAGCTCACCCTGTTCTTGTGAACCCAATATCATGTATTGTCTCTTTGCATAATGCTGAATGCATCATTAGACTGTTAGTTTAGAGGGAGTCTGACATGCTAATGTAGCTTCCATGTTCCTAGCCTAAACTTCTGTTTCACATCCACTGCAAGATAAAAAAAGGGAAAAAAAGCATTTACAGTGGAACTACGATGCAGTATTGATGACCCCTCCAGGTGGCACATGCTTTCAACTCTCAGCATCTATCGCAGCTGATGTGAGCACACATCAGTGGTCGTCCCAGTGGTGCCAGCAAAGAGACCATACAGCCCGAGGCTTCGGGCTGTATACACCTTCTGAGCAGCCTGGAGAGGCCTGGCTGACAAAGAGAGCACTGACCAAAGTCTATTCCGCTAACAAACATAGATTTGAGTCCAGAGTTGTGATTGACTGCACCAAGTAATGTTTAATTATCCAAGAGAAAGTTTAACTGTGGCTGTGTTAGGAATTCTAGCCATAAGTCCACTTTGGAGTGATTGCAGTATGAGTTGTGTGTTTCTTTACTGCTGCAGTCTGGGCTCCTGCTGCTTCTGCTCAGCGCCCAGAGAGTCAGATGAGACAGTGCGCTTCTCTCTGTGTGTTTAAGCTACAGTTCGTCTGTGTGCGGCCAAGCGTGCCTGATCCGTGTTAGCTGTCCTCCCTGGTTAAAACGGGCCGGCTCGGAACCCGCTGGCAGCCTGATGTCTGACATGGAACAATGCATATTCATGCGTCACGGACAAACAGAGGCTCCCTGCTGCTCTGCTGCCACCGCGCCGTATGGACAATTAGTCAAGGCCACAACCTCCACCTTTAAAAGTGCTCCTCTGACTTTTCTTTGCCTTCTTTTGAAACTTTTTTCGCCTCCTTCCCTGTTTGCATCGAATTTATGTCAGTCTTCTTCCTTTTAGTTTGAACTTATCCATGGTAGATTTTTTTTGTTCCCTTCAGCAAGCCTCCCCTCCTCCTCTGTCAGAGTACAATATACAGTAGTTCTTCAGTTATTTAATGTACTTGTCTATCCCTTAGTTCTCTTGGAGATTTTAGGTTTTTGTTGTTTACATTCTGCTTGAACAGGGTTGATTTTTTATGAATTGTTCTCTAGAGCTCTCTTTGTCCATTTACACGAGATTTACAACAAAAGGTTGAAATATGTTTCTTGTTCTGAGTCAAGAAGTCAACAGATGACAAACTCTTGACTTCTCTTTCTATCGCTCTTTAAAAATGACAGAAAGAAATGACAGTAGACTTAGCCATTTGTAAATCCTACTTCAATATATGTTTAAATACAGCATTCAAGGAGTTGCTTTCTGTTTTTCTTCTGGCGGTATACTTTACCTTGCCTTGTAGATAGATATTTCCAGGATTAACCCCTTTATAGCCTTTTTCTAAAAAAGGCTCTTTTTCTTCATTTAATAATTTGCCTTATCAAGACATACTTTCAACAGTAAGAAAACTCCCAGTGCTTGCTTCATCAAGCATTGATTCATGAGTGTCAGTGGTTCAAGAGGGCGGCGCAGAACTGTCAAGGAAATTCTATCAGAGGACACAAGGGCCATAAAGACGAGGAAGGAAGCTCGGCCCAAAGGACGGCAGACTGGAGAGGACGCTTTGACAAAGACGTTTTAGAGGTTTTCCAAAAGACTACAGACACTGTGGATGACATTCAGTTCGCATGCGTCGAAATAGATCTGCTGAATGACCCAGAGGCAGCAGAGACTAAAAACAATCAACTGGAAGAAAGGTTGGAGACTGCAAAGATTGCTGAAGGACTTACTTACGCTGCCTTAGAGGCCAAGGAACCATCAAATCATTTCCGAAGGGTGTTTCAAACACTGCAGGAACTGTAAATTATTTCACTGGGTCTTCCACTGGTTCATGGTGAGGATATGGCCTCATCATGAACAAACCAATTCAGTCTGGAGGTTGGTTAAAGAAACCAGGCAGATACTAAAGTCCAGGGGTCCTGAAATCCAGAACACAAGGGCTGGTGTCCTGCAAATTTTAGATGTGTCCCTGGACCAACACACCTGAATCTCCTCTTTAGAAAGCAGTCAAGTTCTCCAGAGTCTTGCTGATTATTTGACTTAGTTGCAGCACACCGTCCCTCGAGGCCTGGATTTGAGGACCCCTGGACTTGAGTATCTGCCTGGTTCTTCAACCAACCTCCAGACCTAATTAGTTTGTTATTATGAGGCCATGGCAAAAAAAAAAAAGAAAAAGTCAAGAAGGGCAGCCCAGAGGTTGCAGATATTGGGGAAGAGGGAATGAAAGGAAGCCAAAAAATGAGTCAACCAGTAAACAAAACCGAGTCTGTTCAGGTGGAAGGTCAGGAATTGTAGAAGGTGGAGAATCAGGCAGGTGATCACTGACACACTTGTTCAAAAGAGAAAGCGGAGTAATGTAGCCATCTTGAGTCTTGCTAACATGAAGATTTTTAAAGGTCATTTCCTCTTCCTTGTTTCTTTATAGTGTCATATTTTGTCCATGATGTCATAGAGCCAAGAAAACAAATATAAACACACTGAACATGAGGTTTTGCTCTATCCTTTTAGCTGATCTAGATTTTTAAATGTTATACATTTCTTTAATTTCTTCTCTATGCTGTACAGTTCTCGGATGAATGAACTCTAGCTCTGCATTTGACAGTTTGTAACATACAACTTAACCTTCTGAGAAAATGTATATGTAATATGTACCTGGACATTTGGTTGGAGAGTTTGATCTTGATTTGCCTACAGGGGATTTTCCACCATCACAGGTTTCTCAGTACTGTGTGTCTGATGAACTTTGACCTTACTGACAGAGTGATAACTACCACTGAGAGAAATTTGACTTTTCTGTGACATCTTCCCATTATTTCTGTTCTGTTCTGCCAGTGCTGGAACCTGGCTGACCCCACACAGGGAGAATGGAGAATTTCTACTTTGGACTGACACATAAATATGTCAAAACATTGTTTAGAAACTGGAGGATCTGTGCTTTCCATATACTCTATAAAAAACATAAAAAACCCAGCTCCCTAAAATAGAAGAGGTACTTGTTTCCTCTTGTCTTAGCTGATTCTCTTCAGTCCTTCAGTTTTATCCTCTCTCTAGCCGTCCTTCGTTTTATTTCACTCCTTCATTGTTACTTTTCTCTTGTCGTCCCTAGCACCTTCTTTTTCATCGCTTTGCTCTGTTTTCTCTCTTTTCTGTTTCAACCTTCTTGTCTAGTCAAACAGTCCAACATTATAAATAGATTCAGCATCGTTTTGTCCCCATAATCTGGCTCAGAAGAAATCAGAATAAGTTTTTTCAGTTTATGTCTGTATTTCTAGTCCTAATTTTACTTCCTGTAGGTTCATAAGTCTCTACTCATCCGTAACAGGGATCCATTTAATTTGTTTAACTGAAACATGTCTTCACAGGCAAAGGCAAAAGCTTTGTTTTGTACAACTGCGTGACAGTGAGTTGTCTGCTAGTTTTCAAAGCCTCTGCCAGCTCCGCTTTCATTTCCTGCAGATTTTTCTTTTTTGGGAGACAAAGGCCAAATTGCTTAGAGTTGCGCATTCCCTGTAAATGCAGGCGTTCCTGTTCACAGCGGCTGAACGACAGCATTGTTAGCTCATCCAAATCTGCCACAACAGTGTTTCCAAAAGCAGATCTTTAATTGTTCAAAGTGTGTTTCTGCTAGACTTGAAGACACAGGGAAATCGGGCAAGTCAGGGAGTCATGGTTTATTTTAAAAACCAGTAAAATGTGAGAAAAGGTACACCGCGTACACAAATTAGGCCTCAATAAATGCACCATATAGGATTTTTTTTCGCGACATTTAGAAACAGTGTGTGTTTTCTTTCTCTTTTTAAACTGAAAAGTAAAAACCCAAGTTTAATCTCCTGAAGAAGTTAGGCTCTCAGATTGCCTGGTTTGATTCCAAGTGAGGCATATGTAAAATCTTGAAGATAATAAAACATTACCACCAGATGATGGAGGTTAATGGATGTAACATTTGGGGTTCATACAAGGGTGAGTGATGCTTTCAGACAACTACCTGATGTAGAATAGATTGTCACCGTAACAATGACACGTTGTACAATGAAATTCGGGTGCAATTCTCCAGATAAGAATAATGTCCCACTAAATAAAAGCACTACAAATTATTAATTATATTGCATTTGTCCCTTAAAAACTATTAACTGAACACTAGACTTAAAAGTAGACAGTGATGACTGATGTCTGTTGGTTCCAGTATGTGAGGGTTGTCATTGTCACAGTGGCCTAATGTTCAAACAAATGGATATGAAAGGCGAACATGAACACATCATCCCACAGTGTGTTGTACAATACACACCTGTGATTGTATATAGTAATGTATGTAAAGTGACAGTAAAATCCATTGATTGATTCTAGTGTGGGACCACAGGGCCTACTGTACACACCACCTGGTCGGTGATAGCTAACAGTGACTACCGGCCTCAGACTCAATCCTACTCATATTAGATTCCATGAAGTACTGCATTAGCACCAGATCAGGTTCAAATTTAACTGTATCTTCTGGGTGTGTAACTGTATCTCCCCCAATGGGAATAGGCATCCTGCCATTGGTAGGTAATTAGTAGGTGAATGTGTAAAATCATAATAGCCTCAGTGAGTTTAGTTAATGTGATCATGACAATCTTCTCCAACAAATAGATAGTCTATTCAGCAAGCTTTTAATGCCTCCTTCTACCTGATGCTCCCCTATAACCCGTTCGGTCTTCTGAACCGTCCGTCTTACTTTAATTAATGAACCAGCTTGTAAGTTCAGAGCTGTCAGAGTCAGTGTTCGCCCTAATCGAGTTTCATCTCCTGCTCTCTAGTTTCCCCATGTGGTCTGACTGTAGAGACAATCGCCCCCATCAATATTTAAAAACGCTTTCTGCTCGAGCACTGGTTGCACGCTCTTAGCCCGAGATGAGCAAAGAGGTGAAACTAAAGCCAACCCCTGCTCCCCCTTTTTACCTCCTGTTGCCCCAGTGACATGATACCTTGTCGTTGGTCTTAAACCTCATAGCAAAAACAATCCACTGTATAGGAGTGGGAGGATGTCGGTGTGAGGTGTCCGTGTGGTGAAAGATGGCTGGTTTAATGGGAGGTTTAAACATTGATGGCCTCTTTGATCCTCCAAATTAAGGTTCTAGATGAGGAATGGCCACATGCTGGCTAAATTAACCCTGGACAAAGAATAACAGGGATAGTCTACACTCCTGCACGATCGTGTTTCTGTGTTGACAGTCAGGGAAATGCCTCCATTATTTGATTGAAAGCAAGACAAGCAGAGGAGAGTCACAACAATGTGTGTGTGTGTGTATTTCTGAGACATTGAGATGTGGCAGGACATGTTTGACTAGGGATCAGTTGGCTGGAAGATTACATACAAGCATAAATATTCATTTTGGGGCCTTTTATTGATGTGTTTGAACCAGTCTTTTTATTTAAGCTTTATTTTACCAGGATAAAAACCCAATGAGATTAAAACCCTCATCTTCAAGGGAGTCCTGACCAAGAGACAGCAACAAATTCAACTCAAAACATTACACAGTTAAAAGATAAGAGTGAGCTATAAAAATCAGGTACATGTCATTGAATCGACCTCAAGAGCTTTTAGTATAGAATGCAAAAGCACTAAATGAGTTGAGTTCAGTCAGTCAGTCTCAAAGGTTCTTGTAGCAAATTCCAAGAAGAAAGAGACAATTCCTAACCAATTGAGTCCAAGCCAAACACACAGAAAGCAAACTGTGTGAGTGAAAAGTAGAAGAGTCAACATTTATCAATGCAAATGCAGTACAAACATAGGCTGGCAAGAGTCCAACTAGTGCTTTGTAAATAAAAGTTAACCAATGGGAGTTCCTTTGGGTAGTCAGACCAGGCCATCCCACCAGTGAATATAAATCACAGTGATGTGTTGAGATGTTGCAGTTTGTAATGAGCCTCCGAGAAGAGAGGTAGACAGACTCAGCCATCTTAAGACATTGTGAAGAAGAAATCATGTACAAGAGATCTCCATAGTCCATGAATTGAAACTAATGCGGTTCACAAGTGTCAATTTGTTGTTGACTTAATAGTGAAAGGTGAAAATGATACACACATCATTAAGGATTATGCACGGCAACAATGTCTGAATGAAAACACTTCCTTGCCGATGGCGATTTTGTTACCATCAGCATTGTACTGTAGTGGCATAATCCTCAAAGGATATTTGATCACTGTTCTTAGCAGACAGTAGAGCTAATTTAAGGAATTTAAACAAGATTCAGACAAATGTCCAAATGATCACATAATGACATCAATTAATTTCACTTTACACTACGCAGACACTTGGTCTGCATTGCTCAAGATTCACTTACGTTGTTATATTTCTAACAACTATTTGACCACTGATTAGCTCCTATTGGGATTTCAGCCCAAAATGGTCAAGGGTTTACTCCATGGCAAAACGTTACATCCTCTGTCCCTTGATTTTTCTTTTAATATCCAATTAAAGTATAATGGTCTGTTGCTATGGTTATCATTGTACACTGTTTTGTGTCTCAAATCTACACACACAAGCAGACACACACATTTGTGTGATCTCAGCCTTGCTGGTTTGTGCTGAAAATACCTGTCTTCAAAGCTTCCTTAGTTAACAACAGGGAGGGGCCTTGAAGGCTGGTTACTTCCAGCGCATTTCACACACACACACACACACACACACACATGCACACCCCTACACACATGTACTAATGAGGGTCTGATTGAAGCACTGGAGTTTCAGGACGGGTGAGCTCTCCAGTTTCAACCCGTAAGAGTCTCAGCTCATCAGCAAACCCAGTGACAGCTTGATAAGACATGCAGAGATGAAGGAGTGCATACTTTGAAGAGCAGACTCCTGAACACCTAACAGATATGATCATCCCTGAGGATGATGATGATGATGATGTGTGCGTGCGTGTGTGTGTGACCTGTGCATTGGTGCAAATACAGCCTTAAACCTGCGATCTGCACAAATCTTTGAGGCTTTAATATCCATTCATCAGATTTCCAATGAAACGTTTTTACATACATGAGATCTGCAAGTGGAACATGTTGTAGTGGAACATGTTTCTGCCGGGCGTCTCCCTCCCCTCCCCGCTGCAGACCTGCTTACATGCACCGTCAAGAAACGATATACGAGTACATTTGGCTGAATCACTGCGACACAGCAGAGCCTAACCCACCGCTAATGGAAGAAGATGACATTGCGAACAGTATCAGAGAGCAGCTGAGACCAGCTGCCTTCACACGGGCCTCCGACAGATTTATCTTCCTGCGAAGAGGCCGTTCGCCCGTGAGAACACAACAGCCGAGTGTTTCAGCGTTTTAATAATTGTGCTGCCACCACAGCCGATTGATTCCTTGCTTCAGACACGGCGGCCGTCATTTCTGCTCTGTTGAATACGTGGAGCCTGTTTCAGTGCTCCGTTGGTCTTATGGGAATCTTAAAACATTAATTTGTCAGAAAGGTTTTTGGATATTTTGTGTTAAGTAAGGCTAAGTCTCAGGGTTTTTTTAGCTCACAACAATATGTACAGTGGTGGGTACATTTCGGCTAACTCTCCAATGTTCCAATAGCAGAGCCATTTTTGGATTAACATTTTATCAGTTTTGCTAATCTTGAAAACATTTAGCCAACTTAGCTGAATTCTTCCAGATAAATTGTAAAGTACAAAATTACTGGTCTACTTTGTAAACTTTCAGCTAAATTTTGTTTCCAAAAACAGAAAATAGCCAAAGATAAGAAGTTAGTAGTCAAGGCAATGACTAGCTCAACGGCTGCTATTGACTAAATATAACATTGTATTACCTTTTTCAGCTTTAACTCATTAGCATTAGCTTAGCATGTTGGTTTAGTGTCTTAGCATTAGCAGAACTAGTGATTAATGTTTTCCGGTTAGCAGAATTAACTTTTTAGACTGCAGTGCCAACTGCTGTTTATGTAAATATTTGATATTTGTAACAAGTTTAATTTGTTACCCCAACTTATCAAGGGGGAAATCAGTGCTCATTTTTAGGTATGGTAACATTTAAAAGGTATGTTTACTGACCTGTCTGCAGCAACAAAATCAACCTTTTATTAAGTTAACATCTTCCTTCCAATTCTTTCTTTATTTAATGTAGATTCAATCCAGAGTCTGTACTGAATGAAGTACAGACTCTGAAAATGAAGCCAATGGCTTTTCTGACAAACTTTGACAATGCAATGTGTCAATAATGATGTCATTAGGAGAGTAATGGGGTCGTGTTGGTTTCACTGACAGATCATGGTAGTGAGTATTAAACATGTTGTCAGCATGAAGCGATTGTCTTTTCTCTGCTGAACTGATCATGGAGAATAATCAGCTGACTTGCATCTTCATTACTTAAATGATTAAGCAATATTTTTATATCTTAAAATGTCTAAAAAATCCTCCAATTTATAAAATGTTACCTCCTACTTAGAACTAAATGTATTTTTTTCAGCATTAGCCAAAGCAGTAAAAGCAAAATAATACATATCATAGAACATAAACGTTTTGAAACTCTTGAAAAGCTCGAGCTCTGATGGGTCCATTTCAAACCACAAAACCATTTGAGTTTTTGAAGGTGTTTTTCTATGAGAAATAAACAGATTTGAACACATTTCCATATTTCACTCCATGCTCCAAGCTCTTTTATTCCTTTGCTTGTACAAAACTTTAGCCTTAAATGTAGCTACACAAAGCTATCAGTCTGCTGACTTGCTATTTAACAGATGAGTAAAAATGAGTGCAAATCATGTTTGATTCTAGGAAAAACCAAGCTTAGGCAGCCAATAGACAGATATTTAAATCATTTAAATATAATCTTTATTTGCCGTTTACACCAGGTACTGCATTGTGTTCTCTACAAAGCCTGTCTTTTGGATACAATCTGATTTTGTACAACCTGGAGCATCTCTGTCTGCTTATCTTTCTGTTTTAATAGCTAACATTGAATTCACTTGGGAACCCTGAAGGACACTTTGTGACAGAACAAAATCAAGGCGCATTGTCAGATTTCTGTTTTATGAACTGCGCAGGATCATAATGGCTCACTTTGTCCCAGCCAGCATCGTTAATATTCGATTAAGAATCTTTTTATGGAGAAGATGCCACGGCTCCCACCAGGCTGCTGGACAAACCAAAGGCAACCAGGCAGGGGAAGAGACTAAAGGACCCAGGTTTTATACTAACTTACCTAAAAAAAATGTTTTAATTTCTCTAATGGATTTCAATTGCCTGTATTATTCAAATAAATATAAAAGGACTGCTGTATAATAAGCAGCCAAGGCTGAATTAACCAATCAACATCCACTTTCAGCTAGCGTTAGGAGAACGTATAAGAAACACGTTGCTGTGATTGTTCTTTTAATCTCAATGGACTTATATAATTTGTCAGGTACAATTATGGAAACCATAGCAACTTGCTCCGCCTCTATCCCAACTTCTGGTTAAGACCCAGTATTTAAAGGGGCAGTATTACGCAAAACCATTTACATCCTAAACATACCTGGAGTCTTGCCTTGATTCTTACATGCATGCTTGAGAAATCCTTTCATCTCTGTAGCAACCATTGAGCTGTGGAAAATGCCTGGTTAAGACAAGCTCCGCCTTCAAGGACGAAGCTCCTCCTCATATCACTCTATGATGTCACTCTGAGCTGCAGCCCCCAGGCTTCACAGAGCAGCCCTCCCCAGCAGACTAGCCAGCAGCAATTAGCAAACCCCTGATGAACTTGTAATGAGCTCAGATGATGCTCATTACAGGAGCTACTTTTTAGTAGGAAGCTGGTGAAAATGTTGTTAAAGAGTTAACACAAAAGAAAGAGCAGGAATTTTTAAAGAGACAGAAGCCCAATTATGGCATTAAATAATGAAGTGTTTTTCATAACAACTGAAATAAAAAGTGTTCAGTGATGCAGACAGACTAGTCATTCCTACTCATGTATGAGCAGGAATGACTTCCTGTTGGAGATGTTCTGAATTGAGTTTTCAGTATTTGATACATTGGTTTGTTAAGCTGTAACATTTTCATTAGTTTGTATTATATTACTGCTGTTAGATGTACTTGTGCTTCAAAACAGAGTTTGAATTTTGAACTGCTGTTGTCACCCAACACCAGCTTGTAGTTTGGTGTTGTTGCTGTTTGTGGGGCTTTTCTGGTTTTCATTGTGCATTCAGAAGACAGAACGTTTGAGGAATGATTCATGCTCTTCTATCCCACTCCCAAATCCCAGGCAGGTCTTGCTGGATTATTTACCATTTCTAAAGGAGGCGTCTTTCAGATATTGTTTATTTGCTTCAGGCCTCTGACTTCGTTCTTCTTCCTCTTGTTCAGATTCCCATACATTTTTAAGCACACCCTGCACACCTTGTGAGGACATGCCAGGGTTATTTGCAAAAGGTGCACGGTGGGAGTCACCCTGTTGACAACCATTCTTGTTTATCTCTGTCACTCTATGGTATCACTGGGTTTGTTTCTGCTGGTGCTCAGTAGCTCATGAAGGTGTTCAAATCCTTTAAAGGTTTTGAGATTCATGCCTCGGTCACATGGTGGCATGCCAACTTTTGTTCCAATGTTCCTCTTACAATATTCAGGAAGCTCCAAATATCAGGACGGCTGTAAAGATAAACTTATGAGATATTCCAGATGTGTGTGATGTGTTAACAGTGATGGCATAGTTAGTTTGAAAAAGTGACTTTAATCGGATTACTGATTACTCCTTGGAAAAGTAACTTGGTTAGATTATCGATTACTTGATTTGGAAAGTAACAAAGTTACATTAAAAGTAACTTTTTTAGTTACTTTCAGCAGTTACTGACAACATTGATCTTTGCCAATACTTAATTGCAAGTTATTTTTTAATGGTAACATCAACAATATCTCCACTTATGAGGTTGAACTGAAGGGGAGATTGTTTAATGGTTACAACAGTACAAACAAAAACGTTAGTAATTTGTGTGTTCCAGTATTGTCTGGAAAACTATCAATAGGGTTTTAGTCCCCCCATCCCACCCCAGTGTCCAGGTTCTGTGTTACGGCCCTGCGTTTGGTGTCAGAGAGCATTGCACAGATCTCCTCCTGCGGCTCCACAACTCAGATGGCTGCCCAGAGTTGTGACACTTATCTTAATATTAATAATTATAGTGGCGTTTGGATGCACAACTATACGGAGTTGTTCATTCATGGCTGTTTTCACAGTTACTGTGCTGGTCATATCTCAATGTTTGCAGTTTTCGGGAGCACAATGCGAAGCTTGATGTAATTCAGAGGTAATATACTAACTTAACATTAAAGACACAAAGGGGCGGATCATAGATGGACAGGGAGAGTCTGACTAAAACTACCTGGATGTCAGACCAATTCTGGGGTTTATGTTTGCTTATTTCCAAGCCCCAAAACCGCAACCCGCAACTCATTAAATGTGCAACTTTAGAAAAAAACAAGCCAAAAGCTGCTAATAATACTTGGACTTGGCGAGCGAAACTCAAAATTGCTCCTGTTTTTTCAGCAACAAAATCCGCATCTCCCTCTCTGCTGATACTGTTGCATAGAAACGGCAATCACGCCCTAAGACACGTAGAAAATAAAAATTAAATTACAAAAGAAAATAGTAACACACAATAACGCAGAGTGATTTCGATAAGTAACTGTAGTCTGACTACTGGATTTGAAATAGCAACACGTTAGATTACTTGTTACTGAAAAAAGTGGTCAAACGTCAGTAACGCGTTACTAGGTCTTTTATTGGGAGAACATTACTAAGTAACACGTTACTGACATCACTGTGTGTTAGGAGTGATTTGGTCCATTCGGGAGGACTTGGGACCGCTCCGATATAAAATCGGGGATATTAATCGTGTTGGAATGTCTTGGCCAGATATGACCACAAATGAGAACACATCCTGAATGTGACATGTAACCAGTCAGAAAGCGAGGCGACGGAAACATGGAGGGGAATTCAAAATACAGAAGACAAAACGACGGCTATGGCTGACCAGAAAGTCCCGTAGACATCGTAGACGTCTTTGTGTCGCCATCGCTTCTTCCCAGTCAGAACTAACATTTGGTCTCGAGAGATTTTGTGAGATTTTCTGGCTGACATCTGAATGCTGGTGGGTGAAATTGTTTGTGTGTGGTGTGTTGCTTCTGGCATGCAGCTCAACACCACACACTCTGCCACCGAACCTTGTACGTGATCTTACCTTGTGAAGCAGGCATTGGTCATTTTGAAACTGCAAACGTCATTGATGTTCTCCCAATAAAAGCCTTCAGTGTTCTTTATACATAATCAAAAACAAAGATACATATGATATTTGTAAAGTGGAAGGAGAAGGAAACATTCTGATTTTGTAGTCTGCTCTCTTCCAGCAAAACTGACCAGCTTTAGATATTACACAGGTCATAAAGTCAACCTTTGTGTAGTTTATTATCTGTATAAAATTAAATAGTGGTGGTTTCAGGGAGTTGGAAGGTGAGTAGAGTTAAACATAGAGCAATTTTGAAAGAAAAAACCTATTAGAAAATATGAAAGACTTGATACTGAACCAACCTGGAATGGTTCAAAACATATTTACTGCAAGGAGCTGCATTTCCACTACAAATGTGCACAAATCTTTGTCAACATTTCTGCTAATGTCAAGAAATGGAAACATAACTTTTCAATACATAAGAAAAAAAAAATTAAATTACATCCGAAAAGTATTTCAACCATGGCACTCTATCATCCACCATCTATCATAGGAGACATCAGCGTCTTTTTCAGGCTAAAAATATGACACGGAGGGCTGCACAGTGGCGCAGTGGGTAGTACTGTTGCCTTGCATCAAGAAGGTCCTGGGTTCGATTCCCTGCCCGGGTTCTTTCTGCACGGAGCATGCGTGGGTTCTCTCTGGGTACTCTGGCTTCCTCCCACAGTCCAAAAACATGACTGTCAGGTTAATTGGTCTCTAAATTCTCCCTAGGTGTGTGTGTGTGCATGATTGTTTGTCCTGTCTGTTTCTGTCTTGCCCTGCAACAGACTGGTGACCTGTCCAGGATGACCCCGCCTCTCGCCCGGAACGTAGCTGGAGCTATCTCCAGCTAGCTGGAGATAGCTCCAGCTATGAAATAAGAGAGGCTTATTTCACACTTCATTTCATACTCATACATCCAACAAAAGCACTTAATATAGTCCAAATGCGGGCAAACGCTACGTTCCAGGTGAGAGGGTCGGGAGGTGCTGGTGTAAAGAACAAGGGTGTAAAGAAAATGGATGGATGGCTAACAGTAATGCAGCTAGTGTTAGGGTGGCCTGGTCGAAGTCCAGGCATCGAGACAAGACTTCAGAAGTCATCTTGTCATTCTGACACTTTTCATGAAATCTTCCTCAGTTTGAGTCTTTTCACAAAGAACGTCACAAGACTTTCAGCTCACATCACAATTCTACCCCCATGAGTCAGTCAAAGCACTGACTCAACGTTCATGTTTTAGATTTTTACGTGTAAAACGGGTTGAGAACCTTGTGCCATTCTCCTTCCCCCTCTGTCGTCCCCTGCTTTGTGTTGGTCTATCACATCCAATCCAAATAATGTACATCAAGTTTGTCACTGAATGGCTCCACTGAAGTCTCATTGGAGATTCAGCTTTTAGTACGTTTCTAATCACCATCTGACTAGTGTCATGTCCGCTTTTCTTCTGGCAGCCTCTTTTACAATATTTCCTATTATGCCGTCCTGAACGTCTACGCGGTAAAAGCCTCTCCCTGCCAAGCTAACTGAAACGCACGGCCCGCCGCTGAAAGGGAAAACGCATTAACAGGCTTAACACAGAAATCAATTATTGTTGTTGTCGTGACATGCATTGGGGGAGGGAAAGGGAGCGATCGCATTAAAAATTCAGACTACCTATGCACTGGGGTAATGGCTGCTGACAGAGCTGTCCTCTCGGTTTGCCTTGCTGCCATTGTTGAACTGTCACGGCGGGTCTGCCGATGTGCAGAGACACGCCGAGACCGGCTGGAGTGACAAGACGGGAGCCTCGGCAGCGCGCAACGAAGACCCACGAGAAATTACAACACGCCTCGGTTCTGGCGTTCGGAACAAAGTGTCAAACTGAGAACACGGGACAGTCGCGTCCAAAATAGATGTTCGATGGAGCACAGGGAAAAAGGCCGGGTCCTCCGTCGCCAGAGCCTGTCACGTTTCCACTTTGTCTTTGTTATAGCCGCCGGCCTGCTCAAGAGACGCTGGGATTTAGGGGTAATCTATTAATGTGCGGAGTCATGACGACTCGTCAAGTCTCTCTGGAAGCGTTCTTGTTTAACTCCTGTGAAATACAGCCTTCGTAACGACATAATTGCTGAATGTCATAAAATTCTATTGGATGTGCCCTTCAGGATTACTTGTACTGCTGGTTAATAAAAGCAACAAAAAAAAAAGACAAATTAATTACAATAAATTTGTCTTTTGTTGCAGTGGCTTCATCAAAAAGCCAAACTTTGGTTTGGGTTGACTCATGTAATATGTTTAGATGGAAACCATTCAGTTCCTACAGGATGTGAGGAACTAAAGTAGAAGTAGAGCTTGTTTTAAGTCAAGGATTCCTTAAAAGTACTTTCAGGACAAGTCACTTATAACAGGACATTTTTCCACGTTATTATTGGAATAATCTGCTAATGGAACTGGTACTTTTTCATCAATATTAAGGAAATATTAACAAGCTCAGAAATGTGCTGAAAAGTTACTTACAAGTTAGTTTTGTCTTATTTAAGATGTACTAAGACATTTGAAATAGAAACTAGTTTGAGCCAATAGTTTGTGTTAAACTATATATCTTGACACTGTTGTTACTCCTGAGTCTCCCCATTGTTGGACAGTAAAGTCTATTTCTAGTCTGTTCTGTTCTACACTTGACAGGAATATATGACCATATAAGGTAAAATATGTCATTGTCACTAAGGATATTGGGGCATATTTGTCATAAATTAGATTTTTTGCTGGTATAACCTGTAAAAAAACAACAACTGCTTTTTGGTTTAAATCATAAAATAATAATAAGCTACATAGCCCTTAGTCATTTTTTTTAACTTAGTTTTTATTTATTTTTAACAACAGTAACACTTTTCCGGTTACATTCTTCTGTCTCTCAACTTCTGCATTATAAGTTGACAAAAGGAAATGAGACAGCAGTAATACTTCATCATTAGAACAATGAATACAATGCAACAAAAACAAAGTGATGACAAAAGAGACATAAAAGCAAAATAAAATTAATAAAAAACACACATTTAAGTCCCTTCTGAGGTAAGAGGGTCCACACGTTGTTAAGCTCAATGGTATTTTATACCAGTCCAAATGTACATAGCGAGTGCAAAACGCCAAGCCTCTGAATATGTCACTGAATTAATAAGGGCATGGTTCCACCTTATAATAGGAACTGTTTTTTGAAGTCTTAAGAGTATGTGATTTCTTCCACCAGATAAATGTCCCAGACTTTTTGGACCCATGTGTTATATGTAGGATATGTATATGTTGAACATCTCTTCTGAAAAGGACCTTGAGTCCTTCCAATTTCTCCTCCCAGAACACTTTAGAACGAGACCTGAAGATGTGAGAACAGAGTCAGCTTTCATCTTTGTTGGCCTGCTCAGTACCAAGAAGCATTAAAGAACTCAGGAAGAAATAATAAATACAGATTCATTTTGTTTTTTTATGTTACTGAAAACATAGATTCTGGTTGTTGTTTTTTTTTTAAATTTATGACGTGTTGAGATATGATGCTCTGTTCCCCAGCACCGTTTTTAGCCTGCGTCTGTGCAGCCAAGGTGAACATCAGCAGACAGTCAGAGCCCAGTGTTACTCATTGTTCTGGAAGGAGAGAAATTTCCTTCTCACTATTAAAGTGACATGCCTGCCTTCAGTCACCAGGGGCAGCCCAGGGGTTTGGGAAATATCCAAGCGTATGAGGCTCTGTGTGTGTGTGTGTGTGTGTGTGGAGTTGTGTCTATTACAACTCGACACACAGTGTGAGTGTTCCAAGTAGGGAATATTTGTGGGAAAGTAACTGGGAGCGGTACAGAGATGTCAGCTTCACCTGATGAGCTGTTCCCTAAACCCAAGAAGATCTTCAGACAAAAACAGGGAACAACAGAAAGTTTAGCAGCAACCGAGGTTAGCTGATGGCAAGACTGTCTAAATAGCATTAAAACACAGGTGGAAGTTGTTGTTTCTGTGTTTCAAACTGAAGAAATTCTTCACAAAAGCAGGTTCAACAATGTGCAAGTGTCAGCTTAATTGTGAGCAGCCACAAGACTGCAGACATTGGCAGGAAATGGTCAACTTTTGTCACATTTAGTGGAGAAATACACAAGTGATTGTAAAATATACCGATGTTCAACATTTCCGGTAAAGGCAAACTACTTACCATTTATTACTTTGACATTTTCCACCCACTCCACACCTTGAACCACCTGATGACTTTTAAAGGATTTTGTGACGGAGAGCGACCAACTGTTCCTTTAGTGCCACTCTGACTGCCATATCTTATGAAACCTTAAAATGTGCTGGAAAACCAAATGAAAGTCCATTTAACTTCTGGGGGTCACGTTCTTGGAGCTGTCATTAGAACTTCAGCGGATTTCCGGTGAAACGGCTGAAGTTCTACTCGTCAAAAGAGTCACTTCCTTCCTGAAACGACAGCTGGAAACATTCCTGCATAACCGTTATAGAACGATTTGTAGTTCTGTCAACATCTGTTCATCAGTCTGTCCGTCTATCAGTTAGCTGAAATGGAATATCAGTTTTTAATGCACATTAAAACCACTGAAAGGTGAAGTGAAAAACTGATTACCTCATTATCATGGCACCAAGAGAACCTTTTGTCCTTAAACTAATGTGTTAGAACCAGAACAATTATTGTGTAAGGACTAGTGCAAGTTTGTCAAAGGCTGGATTGTTTTGCCAAGATGACGGTGATCATCTAGCTCTAGTGAGCTTTCCTCAGTCTGTGTTAGGGTGATTATTTAGTGAACTGGTGGCATTTGCAACGTTTCCATCACAAATGTGCACAAAACTTAGTCAACATTCTGCTAATGTCGAAAAAACTCAATTTGACAATCGCTGTCTTTCTGTTAAATAAGAAGCACAAATAAAATCCCAAGTGAATAAGTTGGTTTAGGCAAGAAGTCATTAAAAAACTTCTTCCAGCTATTTCCTGTCGTCTTCTTCTTCTTCTTGGTTGTGCCACAGGCAACATCCAGTTGTTGGTCATGTGACTCGTGAGGCAAACAGGTGTGAAAACAGACTGACTTTGGTACTCCAGTCCAATGAAGCCTTTGCAGGATGTCCTGCCCAAACTTTCAGGAATCACTAACGTCTTGGTGTCCACGTCTTCCGAAATCCAGCCTTGCCAACCAGCTCTGACGTTACTCATCATCGGTTGGGGATGGATTTGGTGCTAAAGCAGAGTTAGCTTCCCAGCAGCTTGTTGTACCCAGTGAAACTGAAATCAGCTCACGCTTTCTTGTTGGAGGATCTAGAAATCCTCAAAATGCTCCCTGAACTCGTCAACCCTGTTCTGTTTGATTCGTTCCAAACTTTAAAAGTTTTACGCTCACGGTGTGAAATTTCCAGTCTCAGTTAAATGTGTTGCTTTTGAACTACAAAATGGAAAATAACTCAAAAAAAAAAAAGGAAAAAAAAGCTAGTTTCAGTTCAACAGAAGTCAGCGTATGTGTTATTTGTCAAAGTCTGCTTCCCCTCTGGCGTTCCGAGGCTCCCGGTTTTATGCTTCACTCTCCGTTTCCATCACCTTTTGGAAAGCAGCCAGCGGGGCTGGAGAGCCGTCCTCTGGTTCCTGTCAGAAAAATTAAAGGGACACGACCTCTTCCTGAGCAGAACCATAACCGTTTCTTTTAAAATCCCACAGCAACGAGGGCAGCATTTCCACACCCAAGCAAGATGCACTATACAATGAGATATTAGGAGTTTTGGAGCCTAAACCAACATTTTATACTTTGAAATTCGCTCTGCACAAAAGGCTGATTCAATCGTATCCTTCCTCAGGCGTCGAGACGACGAAATAAAACAATTCGGCTGAGTAAAGGTCGCTAGTTAAGTGCTACAAGCATCAGCAGTCACCATTAAAAGCCTCTGACTAACAATTGTTTGCTTCTAATGAATCTAATAGTCTGCAGAGTTCAGCACCCGCTCCCTCATTTGAATGTCACTTCTGTTTATTTATCCAATAAACTCTTTGGGTTGACATTCTCATTTTTCACTAATAACTGCTCCAAACTGTTGCTGCGCATTAGACTGCACTAACACAATACACTTCATCAATTTAAATAAAGTACATAGTGTCTAATTCTAGGCAATTAAGTGGAATACACACACTCGTGCACGCGCACACACACACACACACACACACGCTGCTACACAGAGGCGTTCACACTTCTGGGCAGCATCCTGCTCCAGAAACAATCTTCTCTAATGATTCCCAATGTGATTGGATTTTTCTTCATGGCCACTGGGCTGGGCGTCCAATTTGACCTGCTGCTGATTTGGTCTCCAATAAAGAGCCAATGATAATGTTTACATTGTGGGTGGCAAATCCTCGGCACCGGCGCTGAAACCCAATCGTCCCTCTCCCGTCCCCCCAGACCTTCTTTTCCCCCTCTGTTGTTTGCAACTCCACTGTTTCTTTTGGTGTCTTGTTTCTCCTCCTGTGTTATTGTTGTTCTCCTTTTCAGGTTTCTACAGCATCGCTAAGCTGATTTGATTTCTTTCTTTTTATTATCCTCCTTTTCCTTACTCTCTTCACAATAATTTCTTTCCGTTTGTGTGATTCAGCCGCTTTTATTCTAGCTGCGGCATGACGCTTCAAGGTAAAGCGGCAAACCGGATTTTCCTGCAAAGTAGCGATCTGTATCTCTTCTATCACATGAGGCTTGTTTTTTTTTTGTTTGTTTGTTTTTCTTCCATTTAAACATAAAATAAAATATTTTGAAGGAAAAAGGATAAACTCAAACATACAGGATTAACTAGATACTGATGATACAGACGAGCTTCTGACAAAAATACCTCAAACTTTAGCACAGCCGTTTTCAAACAATAGTAGACACTGTATTAGCATTAGCACCAATTAGCATCTTGCTGCTAATTGGTGCACCAAGATGCACCAATTAGCATCTTGCTGCTGTATTACTATGCCTTTTTTTAATCACCATCACTGCTAGCTCTGATAGTCTTGTTGCTATGCATCATGTAAATGTTTGGTAGCGTTATGTCAGTAGGTAAGGCATATAGGACCAATGAAGATGTACAGCAGCAGCTTTTATTTACTTGTCCTTTTCATATTTTTTTGTGTGAAAACAAAAATTAATAAAACTGTTTTTCCAAAAAATTAAACATATAGGACATAAATTTGGGCCTTTGAGAAACCCAAAAATAGAAACTGGGTAAAAGTTGTTTCTATGTGGATGACGACGTTAAACGTTACTTTTAGTAAAAAAATAACTTGGGCCATTATTTTTAGAAAGGTGCCGACATCCGTCTTGTATTTTGGTGATGTGGGAAGATCAGCAGCTTTAAAAAAAACCTGAATAAAACTCCATGACAGCCGGGTTTAAAGCTGGATTTGGGAACCGGCTGGAGCTGGTGAGTCTTCAGAACCTGGCCACTAAAGCAGCTGCTGAAAGCTTCAGTTTCTCCTTTAATTGTTGGGAGATAAAAGCGTTTGGTTGGCTGGAAGTCAAAGGGAGCAATAGTAGTTGAGACTTTTAGTGGTGTTACTACATCCCTGTATAATTGGCTCATTAGGAACCTTTAAGCTCTTAAACCACCAAGTTCCACGTCTCTGGTGAGACCTGAGTCCTGAGAGCCTTTGGTTGCATCTTTAACTTTAATAGGACCTCATTAACATGAAAACTGAGTAATAGTTCAAAATAATTGGTAGGTTTTGCAAAAAAAAAAAAAGGAAAAAAAGTAGGACTTTAAAGCATAATAAAAGAAGCCATAATTTAACATTCTGATTAAATAATCAGGACAAAAATATTTCCAAACGGCAGCAACCAGAAACTTTTTCTCACATTTCAGACACTGACATGAATTTTCTTTTTATTTCTGTAGAAACTCTATATATGAGCTTAATGCTAAATGAACTGGACTGACGTAGTTCTTTTCATACTGATAAGTCAAATTGCATTTATAATAGAACTCACAATGACCAGAACACACACATAGTGTGTAGTGTAGTTTTATATTATTTGGCCAGATTTGAGCGGAAATATCCTGAACAGATTTTGAATCTCTTCCTGGGGCTTTGGACCTTCTGGTTCTTCATAACCTGATAACCTCATAACCAAAAAACATTTAAAAAAAAAGCCATAACAAAGGCAAGTTTTTGACTGTTTTTTTTCATAGAATAATTATACTGGATTTCAACAACAGACTGTCACTAAAGGTAAGTTTTAAAATGCATTTGCTAGGTTGAAAACAGTGTGTTTCATTTCCATCATTTCAACGTCCTGTAGCTGAACAGTTTGATGTTTTCTTTATTTTAAAAGCTATAATTAGAGATAAAACGTCACTTCTTTAAAAATGACAACAAATTTCCTCCAAATATTTATCCAAATTAATGTCTTTTTGTCAAGACGTCATTTAAAACTTATGGTCCTAAAGTTGAACTTAGCTGGACTCTTTCTATGGTAAAAATCGCTGAACTGCGACAGAATATAAGAGCCAGGCTTAGAAAAAACCAATTACATTGTGAGATTAACATCATAATATATAAAGTACAACAATGAAGTCGAATTAATGCGAGAATACACTCATAATTTGAGAACAAATGTTTGATTAACACAAGAAAAAATGGGTAATAATGTCATAATGCCATAATATTATCAGAATGAAATCATAATGTTGGGGGAATGAAGTCATCATTTTAAGTTAACTCATTCCCAAAAAATAGCAAACTAAAGTGAGGAATGTTGAGCATCTTGTGACATCTTTGACTTTCTTAAACAAGAAAATATTGAATTATTGTAAGTTTCAGGACTTTGACATGGTTATGCTCTACGGCTGAGTCAACTTCTTCAGAAGGAATCACAGACTGGACAGATTTTCAAAGCTTTACCGTTATGAAAATGACTTTGATCAAATAATATGACTTTTTTCTTCTGGTGATATTGCATCTTTATTCAACTAATTTTATGACTTTATTCTCATAATTTCACAAAAGTCTGTCCTGCCCCAACACTCAGTCATACTGTGGTTTGAGAGATTTGAGTTTTGAGATGAAACACAACTCTGTTGAAGAATAGATCCGTGAATGGAGCCGTCAGATGATGGTGAATTACGGGCAGCCATTTTGTCTCTAATGGTGAGGAGCGCTGGATAAAATGTGTGGACAGTCAGTCAGGATGGATGAATCTGTAATATTCATCCATTCCAACATAGAGTCTCTCTCTGTGTTAAAGTCATAAACCCATAAAAAAACTAAGTTTGCATCATTAGTTACAACAAAATGTTTCCCTAACTTCACTCAGAAAGGAAATGTTACCGATATAAAATGTATTAATGCACCAGCTGTGTGATTCTGTATTGAATTAGGCCACATGCATTTGGAAGCTGCTGAGGAAACCGGTGGAGTACAGACTGTTATCTACCATGACAAAGTGAACATTTTGAGATTAATCTCAGTATTTTTGGAGAAACTCTTGTAAATTTCCGAATTTCGAAAGTCAGAGAAGAAATGTTGAAATTTTCAAGAAGAAAACTGAAATGTCCAAGTTTTTTTTCTTCAAGAACATGTCAAAGTTTGAGGTTTTTTGTTTTTTTTTCATGCCAAATTTCCATTATTCAAACTCAGAAAAAAGAGGAATAAATTTCTGCCCAAAAAATCAGAAATTTTGAAATTCATCTTATTTTTTTAGAAAAAAACATGGACATTTCTGGGTTTGGAAAGTGGAAAATTGTCTAGAAAAAAACCTGAAACTTTGAAATTAATCTCAGAAATATTGAAAGTTTTTTCCTGAAAACTTTGGAGATAAATCTCAAATCTCCTGAGATTTTTGACAGAAATGTACTCCTCTCTTTCTTTCTCTGTGCAGTGGCCGTTGTGTCTCTGTAAATGTGCAGGACTTACTTTTTCTCGAAGGCTGCGTCTCTTTAGATGTCACTGCTTCTCAGAAATGACTTCCAGTTATTATAGACTCAAAGAAAATGTCACGCTGGGCTCCAACCTGTCACAGGGCTTGAGTTAATGTAAAAGTTGTGAGCAATAAAAGTTAGAAATTTAAATTCCAAGCTTTTGTCCATAAACCCTTTTAGCTTGTATGACTGCGACAAAGAAGTTGGAGTTCAGCCTGTTTGCTGTGCTAACGGAGGAACATGGCAGCGGCTGTAGATTCTGCTCAACATTTACCGTTAATGTCAAAGTAAAAGCATTTTTATTGCATAATTCATAAAATAGAATGCTTCACATTATATACTACTGAAACTAAAGTTAGGGTGTTTACTCACCTGATAGTCTGGTAGACTCAGACAGAGTCGGGACCAAAATTGTAACTTTTGTTACATTTTCAGCTTCTGTGGTTTGCCTCTGATTTTCAACAGGTTAAGCTGTTTTTATCAAAATTGGTTTATTTCCCAAACCCTCAATGGAAACAGTTCATTCGCATCACACCAGTCATGTGACCAACAACACGATGTTGCCGCTGGCGCCAACCACCATGAAGAAGACGACAGGAAGTGGATGGAGGATGATGGCGCTGCTTGTTTTTTAAAGACTTTTTAGGTGAACAAACCTATTCATGCTGATTTAACAGCGTCGCTTATTTAGTGGAAACACCGCAGTTGCGAAATTTTTGGGGTTTTTTCAACATTATTGCATAAAAACAAAGCTGTGTGCCTTTTTGGTGAGGGAACAACATCACAACATGATGCAAAGCTCAAACCAGTCGATCTGACACGATACCATCTCTTTAACAGAAAATATCTCACCAAACCGTGACATTGTGACATTTTTCAACATTTCCGTATGAGTGAGAACTAAAAATGCCGTCGCGCTTAAAGAACAGCAACAGGTTGGTTCTCCTCTCATATCCAGCATCAGGGCAGGTGAGGTTATGCAGCCGAGTCGGTCTGATGCCTGTGGAGCCACGAACAAAGACAGAGAGCCAATCCGACCGCGTCTAACACGGAGCACTCTGCATTAGCTGACTCCAGGAAACGAACACTTCCCTAATCTGCCGTCTGCTTCAGAAGAGCTCAGGAAGTGGACCGCAGATAGTAGTGTTCATTAGTGAGATGGAGGTCACCGCACGGTGTCGGCTCACAGGAAGAGGGGAGGAATAGACGAAGCCAGTTAAAATGAGGGAGGGCTGGGAAAGAAAGTAAAGACAAAGGAAGGGTTGTGTCATAAGAGAGAGAAGGGTGGGAACAGGGGAAAGAAGGAAAGGAAACATGAGAGGGAGGAGAGACAATTGGATTAATGGAGGAGGACATATGGGGGGAATAAAGGAAAATATGAAGGAACAATGGAACGAGAGAACACAGAATGATAAAGAGGGGAAAGAATAAAACAAAGAAACTATGGGATGGATGTAGGGAGAGAGAGAAAAAAGGAACTAAGAAAGGGTGGATGGAAGGAAGGAAGTCAAGATAAGGGAAAAAGGAAAGGAGGAGAAGCTGAGGAGAAACGTGGAAGGAAAGAATGAAAAGACAGAATGACAGACAGAGAAAGGATGGAAGGAAGGTAAAAACAACAGGACAGAGGAAGGAAGAGAGTATATGAAAGGATAAAGAAATAAAGTGAAATACAGTCAGAAATAATGAAGGACTGAGCATGGCTCCGGCCGCTGTGGAGCGATCAGAACTGTAACAATCCAGTCAGCTCCATCGATTTACTCCACCTTCATTGACCAGTGAAAAAAAACCAAGCAAGTCATTCAAAAATGTTCCACACATCCGGATCAAATCAGCTCTTCTTCTGTGTAGAACTTCAGTGTAAGCTACAGCGTTCAGTTCTTCCTCACGCCTCCCTGTGTCATCGGGGTGATACTTGAACTAGGCCGCAAGGCGTAAACAGCTCCGGTTAAAACACCGTCACATCTACCTGCACACACTCAGAACCTGATGAAGGTTTGAGCAGGAAGTGTGGCTCAAACCCCCGACCCTCCACCGCCACCACAGCACTCTGTCAAACTTTGAACGTACCTGGAAGACAACGATTATACAGCAGAGGTTTGGTCTGGGGGAGAATGAAGGAACAGCAGAGCTGCGTGACAGGAAGTAGAGACACCCACTGAGGAGTGGGACCTTGTGGCAACTAGGGGACCAGGAAGAGTCTGACAGGGGAGTGGAAATGAAAGGAAACCGAAGAAGAAGAAGAAGAAAAGGGGGAATGGCGCAGCTGTGAATCCTCCCACTCAGCCCTGGTGGATTCATCAAATGCAAGTCAGGAAGCCGTGGGAATAAAGCAACAGAGTGACATTTAATTTTTTCTTTGTCGTGATCACATGGAGTCCTCTGTGCTGATCTGTGATTCTCCAGCAGGTAGGAAAGAAACTATTCCTGCAACAGCTGCAGGAATAGTTGGTCACTCACTGCCAGCTCCACGCAGTGACCAGCATCATCTGCCCAATACGTACACATTCTGTTCTGTTGATCAGTTTTATTTCAGCACCAAAAATCTATTTTTTAAATGAAAATGTTGCTTATTTTTGAAATGTCACAGTAGCAGGCAGTCACTGACATAGCAACTGTTTTATATTGAAGTGAATTCACTCAAGTTACCAAAAAAATACAGTTAAAAATGCTGCTGTGCTAAAAAAAATCATTAGAAATTGATTTTTTGGCTTTGGGTGTTGAAAGGTTTAAGAGAAGTTAGTCTTTTTTCTTTTTTGTGAGCTTAACAGAACTTTTAACTCAAGAGTATCAAAGTTTTATTGCACATATTTTCATTTCTGAAAAGGCAAAATGACACGCCCGTGATTGATGAGATCACTAATAGTCTCAGTGATGTGTCTCTTACCATCGTTTCTCATCATTTTCAACAACTATCTGCATCTCGCTCCACGTCTCTCCTCCAGAGCGATAAGTCACACTCGAGGAGGGGGAGTTGACGGAAAGCAGCTCGAAGGCTCTTCACTATTAATTTTACATTTCAGATACTGTCTTCGTCTGTGCGGGCGACGGGCGGGAGAGGAAGTCGTGCGCTCGACTCTCTCTCTCTCCGCCTCTCCATCACTGTCACCGCGTTTTCTGAAGCGTCGTTCTCCATACAGCAAATAATCAAATTGTGGAAGTTTGGGGAAAGCACATTGAAGACACTTTCCATACACTTGGTGCACTGTCACTGCAGTCTTCCCTCCACTTCCTGCATTTATTTATTAATCTGCTGCAGATAATGGCCGGCAGGTATGTTGATGCTCAAATATAGAAAGTCTGAACATCTTGTTCAAAGACAGAATCCTCTGGAAACAATCGTTTTCCTTCCAGGATGGACAGAAAACGTCAGAAAGTTGAAGGTCTAAGAGAGAAATGTTGACCTTTAATTCACCTCGACTCACTATGACCTGTGTGTTAGAGTAAATTTTTTGCAATACTTACATTGCATAGCAGCTTATTACAGCCATATGCCGTCTTTTCTTTCACTTTCCAGAGGTCGTAGTCAGCAAACCATTTAGGAAGTGAGATAACAAGAAACAGGCCTGTAATCTGTAAAATCATGTCTGGTAATAGTTGTGCTATTTTGATGTTATTTGGAAATGAATCAGTGTCAAGTTACACACAAGACACACAAACTTTTCAAAACTCGACCCGTCAGACAACAATGTGTGCTTACATGAAGGAAGCTGCTGTCGATTTACACCTTCTTGACAGTTCAGACGTGTAACTTTGATTAAAGTTAAAGTATCAGCACTTCCACAACACGTAGCAAAGCCTGCAGAGAACATCTGGATCCAAGCTTTGGAAATGAGCGTTGAAATATTTAAAGACAACACTACAAACAACACGTAAAACAAGATGGGACTCTGGTTTTCTTAAAAGAAGAAGATAGCTTTTAAAGAATTTGTGAATAAATGAGATCAGAGGTTAAATGTAAAATTGTTGGCAAGTAAATTCAATCTAGAGACTGAAAAGATGGCAATGCCTTTGCATCTGTAAAGAAAAGGTCAGGATAGTGAACAACACACAAACTCATTAAACTATGTTGGCAACAAAAATCCTCATTAATGAAGTAACTAAAAATATTTATGTTTTCAGGTTAAAACTATTATGATACTGTAGAAAAGTGCTGCTCTGAAAGTAGTCAGCTATGGTAAATACATTATATATATATATATATATATATATATATATATATATATATATATCTATATATATAAGATCAGAATTAAGTTTATA